>CAICTM010000054.1:65000-148947 GCA_903772945.1 Seminavis robusta | reverse complement strand
ACCATATCTGATGCAAAGATATTCGTTGGCGCATCTGCCGCGGCGTGAGCTGCAGCCGAGAAATCACGACCGGTGGTCTTCCGAAAGACCCAAGACTTGGTACGTCGGACGCCTCGAGTGCGGCCACTATTTCCGGAGCTGGAACGTTGGACGCCACGAGTGCGGCCAATACCTGTTGTTGACGATGAGGAGTCTAAGCCAAAGAGAGTCGACGAGTCTACGCCAAATAGGGTCGAAGAGACGTCGTCAAGCATCTTACTGGAGGGAACAGTAACAAGCGACGAAGATGGTAGGTAGTGTGAGTGCATCGCCAGGATGGCCCATCATTTCCTTGCGATCTCAACCCGTCACTTACAAAGAGTTGGCTTGTTGCAGGGATACCATGAACAATCTTCTTGGCCAATATATGATTTGGCTTGTAGGGTGATAGAGAGTCTTTGAACAGGCCTCCCTGGAAGTTCTCCTCTGTTATCACAATGAAGGCTCCTCTCTCCCGTCAATTTGGATGAAAACTGCGGCAGCCAGCCCACGAAGCGAGTACACAACGTTCTACTAGCTAGCTAGCTAGTAATTACTACCACTATCCAGCCAAGGCTCGGATCGGAGAAACTTGACCTTGATCCTCCGGCAAGCGGAAGCCGCTGGCTATTGTGGCTCTTGCTATGGTACCGGGTACCGTACCGAACCGTGACCGCAACCAGTGTACTGCTACTTACGATAAATCTGTGCAATACTTTCCACTTTTATTAAAAGCCGATCCAAACCGAAACACGCGACCGACACACGACATTGATTTCGAGCCTGGTGTCAAGCCAATAAACCGGTACTAGACTATCTACAGTGTCTGGTCACAATGTCATCTGCTTATTACTATACCGCTACCTGGTAGCTACAGTTGCGGCAGCTGCCACCGGATCAGCGTACTGAACAGCGGGGGGATGGAGAAATCCATTGCTTCATCACTGCCCACCTAAGGTTTTGGCGAGGTACTACTAGTATCCATTTGCTTATTACTGCCAACCACCGTCTACCACTATTTACCGCTGTCTGTACCACCATATTTACCGCTGTTTACCGCTCTTTACATACCGCTGTTTACCACTGTCTCTACTAATACTGCTGTTTTCTTGACCACCATTTACCACTGTCTTCCACTGGAGGGGCAGTGCCATTCACATGCCACTGGATTTCTCCACCCCCCGGTGGACTAAAGGAACCAGCAGTCGACGATGGTGGCGTCTCAATAGCTGGCAAGCCACTGAGTACTCCGTTCTTTCTCATCAGAGTAAAGTACGTAGTAGCCAGTGTGAGCTCAGTACATGTACAGTAGTGTGTCAGAGCAGCGAAACAGCTCGAAACAGCCAAAGAGAACCAAATACAATACCTATGCAATCAAAGAATTCACACGCGGAGGACGTTTGAGTCGCACAATTACGGTCTAATAATGTCTTAATTAATTTATAAAAACTGGCCAACCAAGGAAACATTACTTACTTTTTTCTTGCTCTTCCCCCGCTTCTAAAAACTTTATTGCCAATTGCCACATTTCCACTCGAACCAACCTGAAAGCTGCACCACAAAGGGTTGAATAATTTGGAAGCACATGGCGGCATCATCAGATCTTCTCGGCTCGGCTTTGGCTTGTGGGAGGCAAACGGCCATCCGTCTTTTGAACGTTCTCAGCAGTTCTGCCTGCTCTAGCTTGCTAGAGCTCCTCTTGCCGCCTCCTTCAGCGCTGTGGATGCGTGTGCGTCCTGAGCTGCGATGGGACGAGCAACCATCTGCTATTCTCAAGGCTTGATGGAACTCTTCAAAGATTTGGATGTTTTTTAAAAAAAAGGTGAGCACTGGGCACGGTCTGGCTAGTAGCACTACCGGTACCACGCTACGGTACCACGTAGCTAACTAGACACTGAGAATGACACACCGGTACCGGTACCCCTGTGTTGTGAAACTGGGAATCTGAAGCAACGTTCTTTCAAAGGTGTTTCTACGGTAACCAAAAACGCTGCAAAAATAATTATACTAGCTGGGAGAAAAAAAGCAATTCCGCCGACACAGCCAATGTGAGTAAGTGCGCTCCACGTAAGTGACGTGACACATCACGTAGATGGCTTTCGCGAAGCGCGAAGCACAACATTGAGTCGCCAAGGCGACCTCTTTTATGAACAAACCAAGTTAAGTATTTCGGACTTTTTAAAACTTGCCACACCTCATCCCCATATTCGGTCTTGACTTGCCTCTGTACCCCCACCCAGAACCTTTCCGATACGATAGGACTGGAAGTGGTCAGCATCGAAAACCTACAGTCGTCAAGGCATGGCAACAAGTAAAAAATGTTTTGGCAGGCACCAGGCTATCCATCACATCTCGTTCTATCCCAGACTTAGGCAATACCGTTCCTTGCTAACATCGAACGTCCACGACACATTCAAACTCCAAGATTCGAGAAACATTCAATAAAGTTCACTTGCAAACCATCCGGTTCAGCCAAATGCCTTTTCTTGTTGAACAAGACTTGATCATTGAAAAAGTTGCCAATGCCATAGATGTCAATCTTGGCCACTAGCAAACTCTGCTTGGTGGTAAGTCCCTTCACCTTTCGAGGGCACTCCTCCTGTGTCACATCGGAGATCTCAGTGTGAAGATAGATCTCTGCGTCACGGTCTATAAGCCCACACGTTTCGAACTCGTAGGCATATACCTGGTGGAAAGGAACGGACTTGTACTTGACCCTTTTGCTAGACAAACCCTTGGTATCAATCGAGATCATCCTTCTGTCTGTGTAAGCAGTAACATCTCGGCCACGCTGGAACGCACGGAGCACCTTCTCTTCATCCAGCAACAGCAAGGGGTCACTGCGAAGTTTTTTGTCGATCTCAGCGGCATCAATCTCCCAGCAGTTATCAAGAATACCTGGGGTTGCCCCCTTGATTGGTTTTGTTTCACTGCTTGAGGCACTGTGTGCCCCAAAGTCAACCTTGGAATCACTGGGCAAACCAATAATGAGAGCAGCCAAAAACCTGTTGATCCGAGAAATGTCAGCTTTGCCAGTACGGAAGTCCAAGTCAATCTTGGCCAAGTCCCAACCATTGCGAGTGTACAGTGTCAACTCTGTATCTGTGTCCCACACACCAGCTGTTTCACAACACCAGGCACGGATGCTCTGTTTCAAATAGAAGTACAATTGGTGAGACTGGTTGACTTCTTGTTGAGGGAGCCCTTCGAACCAATGACAGCAGCACTCACCGAGAACGGAATACTTCGATACTCAACCTTCTTGCCACTGGGTCCTTGCACATCAATGAGAAGAACGCGATGGCTGGTGCTGTTCCATACACCACATCCAAAATCCAAGTAAAATGCATGGTAAGTTTCATGCAACCCGAGACAAGAGAGTTGGCTATGGCCACTTACAAGCAAGAAATATCCCGCCCAGCTTTGAAAGCCATCAGGACATGCTCACCATCCAACAGAATCTTTGTAGAGGAATGAAACTCTTCATCAATGGCTTTGGGGTCGATCTCCCTTTGGTCCCCTCCCACTTTTTGGAGCAAGGCTTCCAATTCCATTTCGGGTTTCTCCAATTGCAGCTTTGAGGTATCCATAGGAATGGGAACTCCCTGTCTCATAGGTTTCTTTTTGGCTACAAGACGCTGAGATAGATAGTAGTTGAGGGCTGTCATATCAACTCTGTTCTTGTTAAAGTCAATTTCGCTGCAAAGAGAAGTACAAGCTGGAATTTTTAGAGTATGTGACGGCTATTTTGTCATGTAGCCACTCAACTTACAAAAATGACTGTGCAGGGCGTGGTGGCACAGGATTATCATCCTGAACGGGTGCTCTGCCAGCATAGAAGTCCATCTCTGTCCAGAACAGGACTTCACAATCAGTATCGGCACGCTTGCCTGCCGTACGAACACCATGAGCAGTAATCGAATCCCAGCAGAGGGATGTATATTCGGTTTTCTTCCCAGTAAGGCCCTTTGGGTCGATCAAAATGACACGAAGGTTGGTGCTTTCCACGAGAGAGGGTACGAACAATGGCAGCAGTCGCAATGAGGGGAAATAACCCCGATATACCCAACCGCAGAAAGGACCCAAAATTACTTACAACAACGTGATGTCACGATGCCCCTTGAACGCCATTTCAACAGTTTCATTCCCACGCAGAATTGCAGGTGCTGAGTGGTAGACCTTGTTCATTTCCACTGTATCCAGAGGCCTCTGGTTGTCATGGAACCACCAGAAACCCTTCTCATTGACTTCTCCTTCATGGGTGTCAACTTCTTTCACAGGTGCCGCGTCTTCTCCTAGAATGTGATTGCAGAGAATCTTTTGCAAGGCAAAGAGGTCTGCTTTGCCATGATGAAGATCTTGTGCAATGCGTCCAACACCTCGCAAGTTGGTGTAGAGGCACATTTCCATATCACTGTCAAGAAAGGCTCCAGCAGTTTGAACCGAGAATGCTTTGATGATATCCCAGCGGATTGAAAAGAATCCAACCTTTTTATCAGAGACACCCTCAAAGGCACCCTCAACGTCAACTCTCAAGACACGCAGGTCCGTGAAGACAATGTAATCCCTTATAGCAAAGAGATGAATGATGAGCAATATTGGATAAGCCACATCTGTTTTAATTTCGCTGATTTCTCGAAATACTTACTGTCCTGCTTGGAATCCGATCTGCACCGTTTCATTTTTCAACAGAATGGGCATTTGTATCTTGAGGGTGCTTTCTGCTTCCTTGGGATCCGTCTGTTTGGCGTTATCACCAAACCAGCCAATGATGCTACCAGCAGAGGATTCTTGCTTCTTCAGATCAGGAGGTGTAGTATCGACTTGGACATCAATTCCGGTATGCTTGACCGCCAGCAGCTTTTCACTCAAGAATTGCTGGACTTCATAGATATTGACATTGTCTGCTGCCAAGTCAATTTCAACATAGTCAATACCCCTGCTGTAGATGCGAACGGAGACATCACCATCAAATTTTCCAGCCGTGTCTGTGGAGAACGCCTCCATCGACCACCAGGGAATACTCTGGTATTGCTTGCGCTTGCCGCTAACACCTTTGCCGTCCTTGATGATGATACGGTCAGTGGTAAAGTAGGACTTGTCTCTGCCAACACCACCCCGACCTTTGAATGCTAAGACGATTTTCTCATCTTTGCCAAGAAGAAGAGGATATTTTTCCCGGACTGCCTTTTCAGCCTCGGCAGAATCCTGCTGATGGGCATTGTTGAAGACGAAGTCATGTATCTTCGAGGGCATGTTGAGTAAGTTGGCTCGCAAGGGTCTCTTGCTTGTGCTGTCGAACGAGGCAAAAGGTCAACTATGTGAAAGTTATGGGTGGTGTGGGGTTATCGCGTCATTCAGTTCCAGACTTGTTTTCGTGCCAGTTCATTTTTTATGGGGTTGAGAATTGCCTGAGCGTTCCTTGATTTTATTGCCTGAGCGTTGTTGATGCTTTGTTGACACAGAGCGAAGAAGAAGGGAGATCTTTGATATCTCTCTTTGATGACGTCCCACTCGTGGCCCGGAGTCCTTTAGTATCCTCTTCATCATATTTTCACCTTCGAGACGATAGCTAAGCCATACTAGCTCTAGCCCGGTTTGGGAAGCTCGATACATGTCCTCAGATGTATGGACTAGCTAGCTAGCCACTAGTAGTAGCATTGCACCAAGTGGCTCGTGGCTAGCAGCATATTTGACGTTTGTCAGCCAACCTGAACGACGAGAAACTCTAAATGATTGATTGCTAGCTAGCTAGAGTGCTACAGAACTGTCTGCCTACGTACGCATCGGAGCCGCCGAAGGCACTTTCTTCGAAAGAAAACTGCCAAATACTTGGGTTGGAGGCAAGTGAGAGGTCAGCAAGACGTCCTTCGAGTTGGGCACCCGCGAGGGAACATCGGTCGGGAAGAATTGAATGCCCACACCGTGTGTGTGTTGCAGGTCCCCACTGTATCGTTTCCGTTGCCAATGCAGCCAGGCCAAGGAATGCATTTGCTGTACTGGTACCGCCAGACTGTTTGCCGCCAACCGGGGGCAATACGCGTTGCGAATTGTGGTTGATGCATTTTCATATATTTTCACCCAATCATGGTTCCCCGACTACTGGTAGAATCTCGCAATTGTTGATGATGATGCATGTGCCGCTTGGAGTATGTTTTAATGTCTCGAATGCGTTGTTTCTTTTGACACGCCCGCGCCACGGCGAACCATTCCTCCCGTGACAAGGACCCATTGCCATCAATGTCGGCATGGGACAGCATCATGTCGCATTTGGCTTGTGTCATGTGAATTCCAACCTGTTTGAGTCCCTGGAGTAGTTCGTAACTATCGATATCTCCACTTTGATCCAAATCGAGTCGGTCAAATATTTGATTCAGTCGTTCTTCTTCTGTCATTTGTCTGTCGCTGTGGTTGTTATTGTTTCCCAAGTTATCAAAGCAGCTTTGCTGCAGCAAATCAATAGCTTTCTTCCACCGCCACGACCCTAGAAAAGCCTCCTTGACGGAGATTCCCAATTCGTAAACCAAATAGGCAATAATGGCACCTCCCACCAACACAAAGAGCCCAGCATTGATGAGGAGTGCGTAGACTCGATATCGTTTGGCCCACCAGTAGGCAATGACTCCTCCCGACCAGAACGCCACAAGCAACGAGCACAATACCAGCAATCGACCGGTATTTTCCATATTCCCCCGACAGAGTTGGGCAATAAAGAGACTGATATCGGTCGTGGCGCCGGAGTGGCCGGTGGATCGAATGAGATTCTCCGAATAAATCGAACTGACGCCATTTTGAATGCCATTGGCGGCGGCGGCAAAATAAAAGACAAAATCTTCATTGTTGGATTCGACGGCCGCCATGATACTGGAAATGACCAAAAAGGCCGCGCCAATGAGAAAACTGGGTCCGTACATGGGTTCAATGCGAAAGGGTGTCGGATCGGGTGACAGGACGCCCGATATAAAACTGCCAAACATGAAACTCAAAAACATACACAACAGAAATCGAAATTGCTCGTAATTTCCATCGGCCAATTCGAGACACGACAGTGTAATGGTTTGGGTAAAACTGGACACGGCAAAACTTCGTTCGGGGACGACAAATCCCGAGAGACAACTGCCATTGACAAAACCACTGTTGAATGCCATGAATACTCCAGCACAGAGCACGAAAATGTACTCGCGTCGTGGCGCACGATCTTCTTCTTCCTTTGGCTCTTGTCGCATACTGCTGGCTTGATACAGGTTTCGTGGTGGTGATTGTGATGGTTTGGATGTTGACGTCTTTTGGTCGTCATCGTCATCATCAAATCCCTTGTCATCCAGATCGTTGCTCCAAGACACTCCCTTTTGAGGTTTGGGACGTGCCGATTCCGATATCGGTGGATCGCCATTGGTAGCAATCGTAGTGGCCGTGTAGGAGCTGTTCTGCACGGTTTCTCCCGCGGACTGTTGTTGCGGTTGTGGGTTGTCGTTGTCGTTTTCTTTGATGTTTCCACTACAGATAGTGGTGTTGCTCTCCACTGGCTGCTGCATGCTCACTACTTGATCACATTGTTGAGGCGTTTCCCCGGCGGCCTGTTGACTGGCTGTTGTTGTTGTTGTGGATGACATGTCCTACTACTGTCCTCTCGCAACCACCACACTATGATGTTGTGGCGTTGCATTTCAAGGTCCCCATCCAAGTGCTGTCTGTTTGTTGGGAACACCTTTCATCACCAACAGTGACTGCGGTATTGGAGCTGTACCGGTACTGAGATCGAAGAAGATCTTGTGGGAGTTGAAAATTTGAACTCTAACGCTTCCTTCACTTTCTGACGTCATTCAAAGATCATTTGACCACCTCCGACCTTTCCGACAAGAAGAACAGTCATCGCGCTTGTTTCCTTGGCACTTCCCAGAACAAGAAGATGAAGATGGATGGATGCTTGATCCCTTCCTTGGCCCTGTAGTACCATATATATACCGTACTGTAGCTTCCCTTCGATCGATAATGCCTCCCAAGTCCCCTTCTACTGAAGGATAGAGAAGTGGGCTAGCGACTAGCTAGCAGTATATCAAAGCTGGCAGTGGGTCAAGCTTGAGTGAAGAAAAGGCGAAGTCCTGCTTCCCGGATCGAGCTAGCTATCAGGCAGTTGGGTACAGCACAGTACAGCGCATACATACATGTAATGTCATGTCGTCGCATCATCCGGAGCGAGTGGCCATTGATTCGGATGATGAAGAATCGCTGTCTTCTCCTCCTCCTACCGAAGAAGAAGAAGAGCATTCCCGAAAGCAAAATAATGGCAATAATCGAAAGAAGAAAAAAGCCGATGATGGATATGACGACGTGTCCAAGATGATATACAGTCATTCCATGTCCGAGACACTCATATTATGGCTCCTCACCAATGGCAAGGATGCTCCCAACATGTCCGTATTGATTGATCGATACCTACGATTGCTGGTACAGAAAATGAACATTCCCGTGCATCGATCCCACATTTCCTACTTGCTCAATCATCCGCAAGCGGGTGCTAGATTTTGGAAATGGTTTGGACCGGGACGCATGACCAGTTTCTATCATCCACGATCTTTCATTGATCGACGCTTTGAATTTGCGGCACATGATTCGCCCTTTATCTTACTCGAACTGGGAGCTCCTTACGTTCGCGTACGAGCATCCGATGCCACTGTTTCAGATGATATTGCTTGGTTTCGGAAGGAAGGATACACCGACTATCTCGCATTGGTCGACCTCAATCGCGACGGGGAATACCAGGGAGCCTTTAGTTGGGCCACCCAGCATCCGCAAGGCTTTTGTGACGAACACATTCACTTTTTTCACAAAACACTGCCCGCACTCACAGTCATTGCCCGCATTCACATTTCCAACATTGTCACCAAACGGTTGTTGCAAACATATCTGGGCCATGATCCCGGGCGACGTGTCGCGGCTGGGATGATTCAACGCGGCCAGGGTATTTCCATGCGATCCGTCATTTGGTTTTCCGATGTCCGAGACTTTACCAAACTATCGGACAAGTACGGACGCATCATTGCCCTTAATGTCATTAATACCGTCTTTGAACTTACCGAACAAGTCATGACCAAACACAAGGGAGAGATACTCAAGTTTATGGGTGATGGATGCATGTCCATATTTCCAGAACAGCAGAACCAATCATTGGATAGTACGAGCAAACAGGAGCATCATCTATTGAGCAGCAATGACAGTGACAACTTGGATGACAATGACAATGACAGCTCCAACAATAGCTCTGTGAATACATTGAGTGGGTCCAACCCGAGTTTGGGATCCTCATCCTCGTCCGAACACGCACAACAACACGGCAGCACCACCCAAAGTGTCAAGAGACGAAATTCCACCACCTTTTTTGACTTTACCAACTTGGAAATGCTCCAACAAGAACTGGCCGCAGCGGCGGATCATACCGACAAGAATGAGCGCGACGATTCGGCGGGATTCACCAGTCTCGAGACCATGGTCGGGATGGATCCTACCCGACGAGCCAGAGCGGCCGCGGTCGAATTGCAACAATTGATTCAAGCGGCGTGTCGGGATCGCAAAGCGCAGGGATTGCCGCATATTAGTGTGGGGATTGGATTGCATTATGGGACTTGTTCCTATGGCAATGTGGGGGGAGAATCACGACTGGACTTTACCGTCATTGGACCCGCCGTCAATTTGGCCAGCCGGGTGGAAAGTTTGTGTGGAAAACTGGATGCCTCCATTTTGGCCACGGCGGAGTTTGTCCATTTGGATGTCGAGGCAGAAGAGGGGGGTTGGCAATCCTGTGGTCAGCATGCTGTCAAGGGAGTTGCACAGCCAGTGGATGTCTATCAGCTCAAACAACAGCAACAACAAACCGAAACAGAGGTGGAGGAACCCACGTGACAATGACGAGAAACCATTACAAGGGTTCGTTTTGCTCTCTCCATCTTATTGGGAAAAAATCTACGTGTGGTTATCGTCTTTGTCCTGACGATGCTTCAGACACTGACGAAAAGGAAGTGCTCCTCCGTCAGTCTGACTGGAACACCAGAACTCACTTTGTCACGGCCAAAGAAGTTTTGATTGCCCCTTGGGCCGTTTGAAGCGCCAAGGTGGATGACACAACTGCGCAATCACGTGGGATTTACGGGATACAACTGATCGTGTGGGTATAGAGCAGAATTTCTTACCCGTCAGTACATCGAACCAATGAGAAGGAATGGCGACAATTCAAAAGAGTGATGATGGATGCTTTCCAACGCACTAGTCCCGCCGTTGTGGACTTCAACGCGGCACTGATCCTTGTCGATTGACCTTCTAGTTTCCATATCTCATTGGATAAATATTCGTCGGCGCCTTCTTTGGCTGATGTTCATGGATGATGGCGCAGCCGGATAGTCGTCATCATAACAGCAACAATCAACACAACGAACGTCAACAACGGACGAACAATACATGTGCTCATTGCGATTGGTCTCCACGCGGTGGTTTGCGCAACGAACTCCTCAGTTTGACTGCCTGTGGAATGTGTCTAAAGGTCGTTTACTGTTCGGATGACTGCCAAACTGCAGGCCGAAAGACACACATGATCCAGTGCAAACGGTGGGAGATGACACGAACCCACCTCACCGACGAATCTGCTTGGAATTCCACATCATCGCAGCTGTTTAACGAAACTTCTACAAAGCGGACAATGGACTCATACTTGACAGGCACCATGCCAGAGAAACAGTTGGATACACGACATCATTGCAAACCAGCAGTCGAGGCCGAAGAGAAATGCCAAGTAAACACCACTTCGTTCGTGCCGGGCGTTTCATTTACATGGCCCTTTCTGCGTTGGACATCTGCCTTGGAAATGTTGCAGCAGACTGAATCGTCTCCAAAGACAACAACCAGTACTGATTGGGATCGGTGCCGTTCATCAATATTGCAGTGCTGGGATTGTCATTTGCAGCAGGCAGCGGAAAGCTTGAAAGCCGGAGATCCCGTGGACACATCCCAGTATGCGTTCACAGGCGAGAACCTGTGGAACCAGTTATCATTGGTACTCTGTCACGAATCTGTTGCCAGGGTTATTTTAGAGAAAGCATTGGACTCAAACAAGGAAGATGGTACTCCCTTGCGAGAATTCTTTGCTCCGTTGATTGGAATGTTGGATCTGAAGAATTACAAAGGAAAGGACAGTCTGGAAATTATCACAAACAAATGCGCGGCAACTCTTGTGATGCAAGCTCGGAGGCAGTGTGGTCCATCCATTGTAAGCCCGTTCCATTTGGAGGCTGCCTTTACTAGGGGCATGGACGATGTTCAACTCGCGTTTTGGAAGGGTGTTGCTCTCCCGACTGCTAAAGGTATGATAGAAACGACTCCAGCAACACGCTGAAAAGAGCGGGATGAAACCTGATACAACAGCGATTGACACCTCCTAGCTAGTACGGTAGGGATTATTGGATAGTATAATATTGTATATGGAATAGTACGAAGTATTACTTTCCACAGGCAGCTCGTTTGTCCTGCTTCTTGCCTGAGATGGATTGTCCATGGATTGTCCGGTTCAAAGAGCCTTCAGATGTTGTTGCGGACTCGCTGGCCCTGTTTGGTCATGTGATAAAAGCGAGCCCGCGGGAAAGCCACCCGATAAGTTGCTTCATCACAATCACAATCATGTTGTATGGCCCAAATCAGAACCTCAATATGTCCACCATTGGCAGCCGCAGAGCAAGTGGTTTCATCCCAAGGGCAGCCATTCTTTCGAGCCCATTCCAACAATTTCAGGTGACCAGCCTTGGCAGCAGCCGCGCAAGTACTTTCCCCCCATTGGCATCCTTGTCCACGAGCCCATTTGAGCACCTCAAGGTGCCCACATTTAGCAGCATGATGACAAATGTTGGCATCCAACCGGCATCCATTCTCATGAGCCCAGGTGAGCACATCAAGATGCCCGTCTTGAGCAGCATAATAGCACAAGTCAATATCCAATGGGTATCCTTCTTACTTTTTCAAGGGAAGCCGAACACCGAAGCGCTTCCCCTCTGGATCTGTCAATACAAGCACCACAACAACACTAATAGCAACAAACACAACCAATCGGTCATACCTATACCATTACACTACCTATTAGCACCATTAGAAGCATTGAAACGAAGTGAAAGGACCTCAGGAAGCTTGTTATCTGTTATTTTCGTTGAAGAGTACTTGTTTTACTATAGGAATCAACTAACGTCATCACGGAAAACATACACCCTTTTTTCCTCTCTTTACACCCTATTCAAGCCCAAAAGGATCGATACCTCCTATCTCCATCAAGCGCACCTCCTTATCAAGCAACTATCAACGCGGCTCTCCGGTCCAGATTAGAAAGCCATCCAATTGAAATCCTACGAGATCGGGCGGTCTTCTATTCTCGGACCGCGAGGACGCCAGTTGATACGAAATTGCCACACAGAAAGTCTTTCCGGCTTCTGCAGTAACCAGACGAGCAGAGAACACATACCATTTGTTTACTTGCGTGTTCTCACTGCCGACGTGCCCAAGAATAATCCCATTGTCGGCCGTCCTCTTTCCGTAACGATCGACCTCCGCAACAACAAAGGCTCGGTTAACCTTCCCCTAAGGCAACCGACTCATTCGAATCTAATCGCGAATCGAATCGATCTTATCAATCGATCCTCGAATCAGATCACCTCCTGAACGATCATCTTCCCCGATCGTACATCTTCCTCCGATACGTACTTCTTCCTCCGTACGGATCAAAGACAGCCTCTATCATAAAGAAGGACTTCACGAGATACCTGCAGTGACCGTCGAGAACAGAAACACAGCTGTATTTTTACTTTCTCACCGGCCACTCTTGGTTTCCCCCGACGTCCTTGTTGGAACCGATCCTAAGAATTGACCACAAAAAGAAGTCTCCGGCTTCCACAGCAATTACAGAAAACAATTCCCATAACGTGTCATTGTTGCTTTCTGAAACTAAGCTCCTGACGGCGAAGAAATCCCATTGTCGCCCCTCCTTTTTTCGAACGATTCAACGAATCGAATCGCGCATCGAATCCAAGACTCGGCTACTTCCGTGCAAGTCTGATCAATTCTTCCCGCGACCGTCCTCTTCCTCCGTACGAACCTACTGTCATCAAGAAGACTTCACGAATACCTGCAGTACCACCAAGAAGAGAATTACACCTGTATTTTACTTTCAACCGGCACTAAGTGGTTTCTCCCGACGTCCTGTTGGAACGATCCTACTTGATTCCAACCAGTTCCTTCTCTCCTATACAGACTGAGTGACTGATCGACACTGCTACTGTTACCACCCTCCATTGATATCTACTCCTCTCCAAGAGGAACAACAAACACCAACAGATTCCGTTTAAGGACTTGAGGTTCTTGTATCTCCAGGCTTGGCTGAATTGCTAGTTTCACAGCCCCTCCCTGGAATACCCAGCTCCTCTCCAAAGGATCCTCCCCCACAAGAACCAACTAAAAAGTTCCCCTCTAGCGTGGCTAGATTGTGCAACACCCCATTGAACACCCACCTCTCTGCTACTGCACCTGACTCTCCTACTGAGTGGAACTCCAAGGATTGAGCCCCAGACAGACTGCAGCGTGGTGTGGCATAGATTTTAATACATAACTGACTCTACTCTCTCTCATTGATTGTTGAGTGACTCTCCAGGTACTTTCCACAGTTCCACCTGAATCGAGTACCCTTTCCACATCTTGGCTTGACTCTCTGTTGCATTTTCATCCCTACAACAGATTAGTACCAGCCTTGAGACAACACAGTGTCACCCAGTAACACAGCCCCATCAACCAACAACACCCCTTGATCCCCCACCGTCTCTACTGGCTATAGCTTGACTTCTCCAGTTTCCCTGAAAGAATCCCTAACAGCCTTTGGCTCTGATACAATCTCTCCTGCAGTAGTGGTATACCTGCACAGACTTGGCCACAGCTTTTGATCCAGTGGCAACAACAACCCAACACTTTGATATAAACCTTGATACCAGTGCCCAGTGCATTGCCCTTGAATACACCCTTCTACATCAATAATCTCGCCACTCACAAGCAACCCCATTCTTGGTTGAACAACGACACACAGTCAACTCCAGGATACACACCTCTCCCACAACCACACCACACCCACCATGACTTCCCATGTCTACCCACTACTTACTCAAACCAAGGTCCCCCAGACATTCCCCCACTCCCACATTCACCCAACCAACCACATCACCATCCTCCGCAACTTCACAACACCACTCCCAGATGATCAGCCAACACTCCTAGAGATCAGCCATCTTGAGGATCAACCCTTCCGAATCACACCCTACCCTACAGGGAGGATGCTTTTGTTCTCACCCTTGAACACAGGCCGCCTCTATCCTACAACACACATCAACCATGCTACATCCCAACTCCTACAACAAACTCCAACACCAACAGAACTCCCCTCCTGCCCCTGGCACCAGCCCATTTCCAGTGCCCCCTTATCCTCTTCTATTGACTCAACAACCCTCGAACAGCCACAACACTCCAGCAGCCACTGTGCCTCCCTCTTGGGAACACACACTGCCAGTGTGTCATTTGACCCCATCTCGCCTGCTTGTTGCCTCTATCTAACAATTTTGTGCATTGGATGGGTTACACCCTGCTCTGGTCCAGCCTGAGGAGTACCACCTCCTACGGGCTCTGCTGGCATCTTGCCTTGCATGCCAAGGCCCTTGCCACGCTTGGGACCTGATCACCCAGACACACTTACTGGCGAGCACTCTTTGGTCTGGCAATCTAACTGGTCCTCACGGTCCCTATGGTGATAATGGTTTCAATACCGACAAAAATCCTGTGTAAGCCCCTGTAACCCAGGTTTTGCGCTGCAGGTTCCCTATCAATGTGATCACCCCCCTACCCAGGGCATCTGTCTACTTGGTGCTGGCTCCACGTTGGGCCAGTGGATGAGGTCATGTTGATTGGGCAAATAAGTAGATGACGACTCAGCTAGGTGGGGGCTTCCCCACCCATTGCCCGCGTCACAAAAGCCACTCCGTGGCCATAGTTTGTTAAACTAACGAGTAATTTACACCCCTCCAATGGGTATCCTTCTTGATGAAGCCATTTGAGCACATCAAGATTCCCACATCGAGCAGCACAGTGAGAAATTCTGGCATCCAATGGGCATCCATTCTCACGAGCCCATTTCAAAACATGCAGGTGACCCCCTACTGCTGCTGCTGAGCATGTCGAACCATCCCAAGGACACCCATGGGCTCTTGCCCATTTCAAAATGTGTAGGTGACCCCTTCCTGCTGCTGCCGAGCATGTGGCACCATCCCAAGGACACCCATTCTCACGAGCCCATTTCAAAATGTGAAGGTGACCACTTTCTGCCACTGCCGAGCATGTGGAACTATTCCAAGCACATCCATTCGTTTGTGCCCATTTCAGAATTTCCCAATGCCCACCTCTGGCAGCAGCCTCGCACGTGTTGGCACCCCAAGTACAGCCTTGTTTTCGAAGCCATTCCAAAACATGAAGATGGCCAGCCCCAGCAGCAACCTCACACATCCATCGATCCATCCCAAATCCTTGTTGGAGGGCCCAGTTTAGAACTGCAAGATTCCCCAACTTGACCATGCGTCGACGATAGCCAGAGCCCCATAACCGGATTCTCTCACCAGGGTCACAACGGAGCCAGTATTTGGCACATGCCACGGAGGAGAATGTGGCGTGTCAAATGTGTCCGTGTCGGTGGCTTTGCGCCAGGGTTTGTGCTGGCAATGATCATCATCACCGCGTCTCTCCACGGAGGGGTGAACTGTACCACGCCACAATTCCATACGAAGGGCTTCTCTATCCTCGTCATGCTTGACAAAAGGAGGATTCTGTACCGTCTTGCAATATGCCTTGTAGAGACGATTCAGTTGCTTGTTGCTGGCTCCAATGAATGCGTATTGTCCCATGCCCACAAAGGGAAGAACGTTGTCTACCCAAAGATCCTCCTGATCCATGAGAGCCACGATATTGATGGAAGAGGCCACGGTGACGGTCGCTGCTGTTTGGTTTTGAGACGTCATGGTTGAAATTGGTTCGTGTACAGTACAACAGAGATTGTGGTTTGTTGTCCGCTGCCTTTGTTGAGGGTTCGAATGAACGTTCGAATAAGAACAGACAGCCGTGGGCTAGTAGTGCCCTCAACTAGAATTTATCTAAAGGCAAAGGTTTCATTTTTTATTGTATGTCTTAAAGCCAAGGCTAATCAATGGCTGTGATAGCTTTAATCTTACTAGGGAAACCGCACCATATGTACGTGTTTGCTTTGATAGCCTTAATCTTACTAGGGAACCGCACCATATGTACGCGACACACACACACACACCCACACACCTACACACACACACACACACACACACACACACACATCCAGCCCATCGAGGTATTGGATTTACGGTTTAGTTTAGCTTGGTTTCGGTCTATACCGCACCAGCTCCTATGTGTCTATTTTCGAAATCACCACTAACAGGGTACCCTTGCTTTCTCACAGCCTACCCGGCTTGTATCTTTTGCCATCCCCAGCTTGCTCCACTGATGAAGCAAACAGCGAAATTCTTAAGCTCAGAATTTGGAAATCAGCAAGCAACGGTATACCCCATGGATAAACATCCAATGGTAGATTCGTCGTAGATTAACTCTTAGTAGTATCTACACACATCTCACACAACATCACACATCTCACACAACACTCAACGTACACACACGTACACACACATTCTCGTGTCGAGAAAAGGATCTGTCGTCCCAGAACCACCACCAAAAATCGCCATTTCAGCCCCTTCGAAACACCAACGAAGGCGCAACTACAATTTGAAGGTCTGAACCTGACTCAAGAGTACTCAGTATATCAAGGGTATCTCCAGTTGGTTCCCCTTCGAACCCCCAAAGCATCATTGTCGCCCCGATCGATAGACTTCGTACGGAGCGCAAAAGAGGTACGGAAAAGAGGTACGAAAAAGATACGCCAAGGTAGCACACCTGCTCTGGATACTCTTCCCTTTCGAATCAATCGAGTCGAATCGAATCAACCGAATCGAATCGAACGCACCTCTACGTACGTCACTCGGAACACGTACGTCACTCGGAACACGAAAGGAACGCAACTCCACGTACGTCACTCGGAACACGAATTCTGCTCGGAACACGAAAGACGTTCCGAAGCACGACTGAACACCTTGGTTTTAAGATAATACGTATCTTTGATCCGAGCCCTCGGTTGGCGAGTTTTCGAATACCAACCAACCAACCAACCAACCAAGCACCATACTATTACATACAACAACAATAGTAAACATGCCTGAGGCAATGATTGAGACAACTCCCATTCTCCGCAATGGTGGCCGCGGCAGAGGCCGTGGCCGCGGCAACTCCAATGGCCGCAACACCAGCGCCAACAGGAACAACAACCAGCGCGAAGATGATGGCTCCCCCAGCAGGAAACGAACTGCCTTTGATCCATCCGCAATCAACCCTCAGACATACCGACCCGATGCAACACAAAAGGATTCACGCGTGGCCCCACTACAAGCCGCCCTGAATTTCCTACATGGCACCACTGCGACGCTCCATGAGGCATACCACCGTACCGTCAACAAAGTAGGAGAGGAATTTATCAAAGCCTTTGCGGCACACCAGCGCAACAAGGACACTCTCGACGGTATGATTGATGGCAACAACCAAACCGGGGAATTGACCCCGTCCAGGATTCCGAAATCAGTCGATATCAAATTCGAACTGAAGGCTGGCAACCCAGCAATGGAGAGCGATGCGAGCTTCAAGCTCTCCAACAAGAATCCACACAAGCTGTTGAACTCTACAAAAAAACCCAAGCAAAAATTCTATTCGAAAGAAACAACTGTACGTCCAATATGCTCAAAAGGGCCGTAGCGAGTCCCTGGCTAGAGGCCTTCTGCCCATTGCCAATGGCCCAAAGTCATCTGCGGCAGAGAGAATCATCAATGGCCATGCAATCGTCAACACCATCCTGGAGGCACACAACGAGGTGTTGCTCAAAAACACTGGCATTGACCTAGCACATTTAGAACAAATACATTAACGTACCAAGGTCTTGCAACCATGCCTGATCCATTACCATTAGTTGACACTCAGCAACAGCCTCAGCCACCTGTGGAACCTGCTCAGCCAACAACACATGCGCCTGTCCACCCAGCAGAACCCCCGGCTCCCCACCTGCAGGGGCCCTAGTCCATCGACCAACTGACTGCTGTCTCCAGCCACAGCGACCTCGAGGCCACCCAGGAGCACATCCAGCGATGCCTAGCACGAGGCGCTAGTGCCGAGTCCTTCGAGGACTACAACGAAGCCAAAGAGAGAGCAAAGTCTCAGCTGGAACAAGAACATGACGCAGCAACTACCAACAAACTAGCAATGGAAAAATATCAACAGGCACTGGAACAGTACCAAACCCACCAATGGAAATCAACAATCAGGCAGGAGCCCACAATACACTAGGCCCGCCAGCAAACACACAGGGCACTGCACAGTTGCCAGCAGCAGTTACAACAATATCAGCAACGAGCCCAGCAGCCCTCCATACCAGAGTTGGCCAAGCTGTAGAGACTCATCACCAGTGTATTCTGCACACCCATTGACAAGTACCAGCACCAATCATCAAACAATGTCAAGTCCCCTGCTCTCAAGAAGCTACACAAAGAGGCATTCACAACCAAGGACACAGAGGACACTGCAATGGAGATTGACAGTTAACCTGCCTCTGACTCCCAAAAGATCAAGGATCTGGTCAAGAAAATGGTAAAGGAGGAACTGAAACAGACCCAAAAGCAAATGGCCAGAGCCACTGGCAAAAATGTCACCCAAGCGCTCAATCAACAGCGCACAATAATCAACAAAGACAACAACAGCTCAAAAACCAACAGGAGGGGCCCAGCACAGGGAGGCGCCTCCAGCAAAAAAAAGAAATCTCCCCACCAACAACCATCCGCCAGAGGTGGCAGAACCCAACGAGGACGGTCCCAGTCCGCCCCAAAGAGGCAACCGCCAAGGAAGCCAAAGCAGAGCCCGCCAAGGCGGCCGCGGCGGCAGTGCAGGACGAGGAAGGGGAAGGAAAGCCGGAGAAGAGGCAACGCTACCTTCAGAGGCTCCACAAGATCGAAAAGAGGCCGCTCCAGAAGCTCCTCTCCCAGCAGGATGCAGAACTCCAACACCAGGAAAAGCAGGTCCTCCAGGCGAACGACAAGGAGATAGAGCTCACATATGGTTTCGTCTCAGACCCCGACCTACATCTACACGACAATGTAAAAACTAGACTCCTTCATATGCCGGCCTGGTACGACTTTGCCAGGCCAACCAACCTTGCATACCACGACCTTCCCACGACAATTAAGCCCCCACCAGGCCTCTACTAACTGTTGGGCCTGGGCCAAAAGTTCATTCCTACACCTGGATACTCCCACACTTGGAGTGACATCGAATCAAACACCCTCAACAGGTTCTCCAGGGACCTGAGGGGGAAAGCCTTCTGTATTGGCCCATGCAGAAGAACAACAACGACAATCACAATGGCATGGTGATATACATCACGAAATGCTGCTCAGCTGAACTGGCCTCCACCAGCCCTAATATGTCCCTTGGTTAATCTTTTTGGTTTGCTGCGTTCGAGTTGCTTCCGGGCGGCGCGGGGGGAACTTCCGGAGCTACAATGATCGAAACAATGGTTGAAACAATGATTGAAACAGCCGAACCCACATATCCCGATGAGATGTAAACGGAGCTTTATGCTGTCTTTCGAGGGACCGGGAGACGATGCTAACAATATACAATCTACGACATCATTGAGTGATTGACCAGGATCACATGTTACTTGTCTTTGTAACAGTATATTATGCTTGAAAACTCTTGTACAGAGCTACAGTACGACTTGAAGCCTCTATCGGTACCATGGCTGTTTACGGAGCTAGCTAGGCTTGATCTCTAGCAGCTAGCTTGATGAGGTTGGTTCTAGCTAGCTATGCATAGTGGTGGCGTTGCGGGGAATATTCGATTGAATGAAATCATTCACAGATTGAGCATTCGATTGCATTCGGTTCGAATTGGTCATTCGTTCATTCAACGACGAGTGGGAGTGTTATTGTTTCCACGCTCCGCGCTTTTCGACCACAAACCTGGGCGTCACGCAAGCTCAACAAAATCAGTCCGCAGCAGCAACAAGTTAAAACACAAGGCACAAGCAACAATAGACAACCAACCAACAAGGAAGCTATAACTGGTCGCTTGGTTTCATTAATTGCCACCCAGGATTACTGGGAGCTCAAAGACTACGGCACCTCCCACATTTTGGTAAGCTCTCCCACGCATCTACTGCGATGGAGCTGAAATTGAAAAGACAGAAAGTCTCCACCCCTCTTGACTTTCAAGTGTTCTCGGGACATGAGGAGATTTGGATGGAACAAATCCTCCCCTGTCTTGGCATAGGACAGTATGCCTTTGTTGGGGCTGTAACAAAAACTAAACAAATTGTACAAGGAATATTGTTCCAGAGTAGACAACCCTGCGTGGCGAAGGAGCCTCGAGTACACAATGAGAGAAAAATACCTCTAACCAGCACCGATACGTACTACGGTGCAGCTTCTGAATGTGCATGTGCTGAATACTGGCTCAGCGATGATTCCACCGGTAAGCTTCCCACTAGCGATGATGTCTTGATGGCCGCTGCAAGAGTTGGGAACATTTCAGTTATTCAGTGGGCAAGAAAATAGGATATTATTCGTGGGGAGCAGGGACATGCGCAGCTGCTGCTGAAGGAGGTCACCTGGAGATGCTGAAATGGTTGCGCGAAAAGAGATGCCAATGGGATCTTCAACATGCTCTGCAGCTTCTCAAAATGGTCATTTTGAAATGCTAAAGTGGGCCCACGAGAATGGTTGTCCATGGGATGCCGATACAATGGTGGGTGCTGTGAAGGGTGGGCATCTCAACATTCTGAAATGGTTGCAATTGAATGGCTGTCCAAAGCACGATTGGCTCCTCGTCCATGCTGCTTATGGTGGTCACTTGGAAATCGTGAAATACGCTCTTGACAATGAGTTAGGTACGAGCTTGACACATCTGATATGTTCGATTGCTGCCGGTGCTGGTCACTTGGAAATACTCCAGTGGGCTCATGCCCATGGATATTCTTGGAATTCCACACCTGCTCTGGGCTGCTGAGAGGGTCACTTTGAAATTCTAAAATGGCTGCATGACAATGGATGCCCATGGGATGCGTGGACATGCACAGTGGCAGCAAAGAATGGTACTTTGATATTTTGAAATGGTTGCATGAAAACAAATGTCCTGGGATGAGAGAACATGTGAGGCTGCTGCCAAAGGTGGGCATCTTGATATCCTCAAGTATGCAACATAAATGGTTGTCCTTGGAATGCACTCACTGCTTTCAAGCAGCCAGAAAGAATCAGTTTGAAATTATGCGATGGGCTCGCGAGCATGGTTGCCCATGGGATTAAGGACGTGTGCGGCTGCTTCTTTTTTTGGTCGCCTTGACATGCTGAAATGGGCACGGGCCAATGGATGCCCTTGGGATTCATTGACAATTCGTGCCGCTACAAAAAAGAATCATGTAGAAATCGTTGATTGGGCACGTGCAAATGGTTGCCCCGAAGAGGGAGCGGAAGACGATGAGAGCGAAGACGAATGGGACTCTTACGAAGAGGAATATGATTAGAAGGAGAGGAAGCGGAGGAACCCCCACAAAATGAGTGCAGGTAACCAACATATAGCCATAAAATTCTTGTAGGTTGATCTTTTGAATTGGAAAGATCTCCATTGGACATTTGAGATTACACCGGTGTTGATTGCGGGGCCATCAACAATGGAGGTTCTAGCCATGCAGAGGCATCAAATACTCAATGGAAGTAGTAGACCCACAATCTTTACTGTAGATCGAGTCTGCACTTGAAACAGGATGTCCCTGGGACGATCAGGATGAACGGAGACAATTCAACCTGCTCCAAACCCCGTTATATAATCAAGATGCACGGTGAGAAGGGGGAGCCTACTTTGTGAAATACCGATTAGAAAGAGGCGCAAGGACCCAATGTAGTAGATCAGTTGTTTATTCAAGAATACAACTATCTTCTCTTTGCTGTAGCTATTGGCAACACTATTGTGTCATGATACCCTGGAAGCCACCCAGACCACAAATCCAATACTGGCAGCGTTTGGTTTCTTGATGGCATTTTGATTGCTGTTTCTTTTTGTTCCACAGTTCGGTCGTCACGAATACGAATATTATTTCAAATAGCTTATTACTCAGTTGCTTGTGGATGATTGTTGTCGTTGCGAGTTGCGAGGTGGATGATGTTGATGCTCCAAAGAAAACAGCATGGCGAGTTCTTCTGGTTCTCCTGCAATACGTTCGTCGTGACCGAGTTCGGCATCGTTCAATTTGAGGATTCCGACAATCAGCATGAATCCAATAATGAGTAGCGTTCCAAGAAAGCTCCAGAGACTCATGGGTTCGTGCAAAAAGAGTATTTCAAAAACATATGTAAATACAATTTGGGAACAGGTGGCGAGCGTCCCGGTGGCGGCGGTTTCATATTGCAGTCCCAAATTGACCAAGTACTGTCCAGCATATGCCGTCAATCCGGTACAGAGCATCCAACACCAATCCCATGCACGCAAATTGGTGGCACCCGCCCACACGTTCCAGGATTGTGTGGTCAAATATTTGGATCCCAGCAGTGTCATTGGGAGACTCAAACAACTGTAGTAGAGTACCATGACATTGGCATCGGCGTCCCGCCCAATCATGCGGACCGACATGTACGCCAATCCAGCAAAGGCAGCACCGAGTAGTGCCACAGCAATGGCTGCCAGCGAATCTTGTTCGTGTGTTGCCTCGTCATTATTGTTGTCGTCTCCAAACAACCATGTGGGATGGGCAATGAGCATGACTCCCAGCAAACACACAACGGCCCCAATCATGTCGGAACCTTTCCATTGTTCTCCGGCAAAGCACACGGCGAATGCCGCGGCAAACGGAGGCGTTGTGAATTGTAATGTGACCGCGTCGGGTAAGGACAAGTGTTGAATGGCGTAAAAAAAGCACAAGACGGCCGCTCCTCCCATGCCGCCACGGACCAACAACCACCGTCGAGCCCGACCGGGAGGACCCACGAAATCTTGGAGTGAGGTAGTTGCGTTGGGTGATGATTTGTGACACAACCAGAGAGCAATGGGAATTTCCACCAATGCGCGGTAAAATGCCACGGTAAACGAATTGGCTTTGCCTTGCATCAATTTGACAAAGAGAAACATGCAACTAAACGAAAAGGATCCCAGCATGATCAAGATAATTCCCACCAGGGAATGAGCTTGATCACCAGGAGCATGATTGGTCTTGTTGCGACTCGAGAGAGTCAATGACAATGTCCGCACAAAATAGGGATGTTCTTGTTGTTGTGGCAGAGGAGTTCTATTGTCTTCCGAGTCTTCTTCGTCGTCCGAGTATTTGGGACTGCTGATCGTCGGTAGCAACGATTGGTCTTCCTTTGTGGTCATGGTGGTGCTCATGGTGGTGCGTCCTCGTCGAAAGAGAGTGCTGGTGGAGTGCATGCATGCATTCACCGACTGCAACAAGAAAAAGTGATAACCTACCCCACGAGGCACCAATGAAGAAAACCCTTGGGCCAGTGGCTTTATCGCCGTACGACCGATACGTGATTTTGTCCAGAATAGGAACCCTAAAAGTTGACACCGGAATTGGCCGATGCGAACTCTAGATTATTCTGAGAGTATCCACGAATGAAATGACGTCAGGTCACCCGGGGAACCGAACCTCTGGACCAACCCCGCATTGGCCAGTTAGTCCCGTTTCCGGTTCTGGTCCCGCCATTCCAAAATTGGTCCCCACATTCCAAAATTGGTCCCCATATTCCAAAATTGGTCCCCACATTCCAAAATTGGTCCCCATATTCCAAAATTGGTCCCCACATTCCAAAATTGGTCCCCCCTATTGGAGGCTACACCTATCTCTAGCTAGCTAGACTACGGGCATGATGGCGGGCGTTGGCACGTAAAAAAACGTCCCTCCTCGAAGCAGCAGCAAACCCAAACCTGTCCCCCCCAAAAGCCGCCATTCAGTATCCACCCCAAAAGTCGCCGGTATCTCGGTCTTAACTTGCTGTTTGACATCGTTGAACCTATCTACCTTCGTTCCTCATCATCCTATCTACCCATCTAGCTAGATCTACTAGCCATGTCTACTTCCCCGTGTGGTTCTGGCACCAACCCCAGTAGTGCCAACAAGCAAAAGCTTGCTCCTCCTGCTGAAGATTTGTTGTTGGATCGGCCAGATATTTGGATTGGAAATATCCTGCCATGTCTTGGTCTTGGGCACTACGCGTATATTGGTGCAGTCAACAAACAAATGAATCACCTTTACAAAGAATATTGCGACAAGCAGAAGAAGAAGGAGGAGGAGGAGAGCGGTGAAAGCACAACAGTCGACACCCACTACGAGACTTATTATAGTGTTGCTTTCTACAATGTGGCATGTGCCGAACACTGGCACTGCCAAAGACTCCAATATGGGAATGACAACGATCTGGGATGCACCGAGGACAGTGAAGATTTCTGTGACGTAACTAAGACAATTGCCAGTGTTGGAAGTATCCCCGTGCTAAAATGGGCCCTCGATAAAGAATACCCATGGAATGGAATGACCTGTGCGGGCGCCGCTAGAAAAGGCCATTTGGATGTTTTGAAATGGGCTCGCAAACACGGTTGTCCATGGAATGATTTGACATGTCAGTTTGCAGCTTATGGTGGCCATTTGGAACTGCTCCAGTGGGCTCATGAGAATGGATGCGACTGGAACACGATAGTATGCTCGGCTGCTGCCAGATTTGGCCATTTCGCATTGCTCAAGTGGGCAAGAACACACGGATGTCCATGGAACACATTGACATGCTCTGCTGCAGCGGAAGGCGGCCACTTGGAAATTCTCAAATGGGCCCGTGAGAATGGATGTCCATTGAGTGCCAACACATGCTCCAGTGCTGCTGGAAGTGGCCATTTACACATTCTCAAATGGGCCCGTGAGAATGGCTGTCCATGGGATGTTGCCACATGCTCCAGCGCTGTTGTGCATGGCCATTTAGAGATTTTCAAATGGGCACATGAGAATGGCTGTCCATGGGACAGACTCACATGTGCTTTTGCTGCAGATTATGGTCATTTGAACATTTTGCAATGGGCGCATGAAAATGGATGCCCATGGGACAAAGATATCTGTGCAAGAGCTGCTCGAGCAGGACATCTTGGAATTCTCAAGTGGGCCCGTGAGCATGGATGCCCATGGGATGAAAGCACAATCGAAGCAGCTTATATGCATGGTCATTTCGAAATTGTGGATTGGGCACGTGAGAATGGATGCCCAGCTCGAGATGAAGAAGAGTAAGAGGAATTGGATATTGATGAATTAGCATGGTAGAGACAGTGGGACTGAAGAGAAATAGTTGTAGGATGTAGTCTATTTCGACGAATAGGTTTTTCTCTATTAATAGTAGCTAGTCTAGCTAGATCGAAACTTGGTGTTTGCTTGTCTCTTGGTGACTTGTGGTACCTACTGTACCGGTACCGGTACCAGCACAGATCGTACCAGGTACCGGTACTGGTACAATTTTAAACAGCTTGACGTCGGCTTACAATCTTCGTCCGTCTTTGTGGCCTCATTCCTCATTTCTTTCTGCTGCCACCATGACGGAAGAAAGTGCTTCTATCGGCTCGGCTAACGGCAATGACAGAGGCAGCAACAGCCACAACAATAGTAGGCCAGAGATAGCGGACGATGACCTGATAGCCAACAAGCAAGGGGCTGGAATCCTCATGAGGACTCTGGAAAAAGGGCATGGATCTCGATTTCCAAAAAAGGGGGAACACTGTCAGGTAAGAAAGTTTGCTGCTCTGCTGAATCGAATCGTCAGATATGGGCTACAATACCAACTGGGCGTTCGTCTTATCATCACCTTGTTAAATATATAATAGATTCGCTTCGAAGGTCGCTTGGAAAATGGCACGGTTATCGCCAGTTCCAAACATCAAAAATCGGCGTTGCAATTCGAACTCGGGAAACAACACGTATTGGAAGGATTGGAAGTGGCCGTGGAACACATGTGTGTGGGACAAAAAGTGGAGGTGACAATACCACCGCTCTATGCCTATGGACATCAAGGATTTCCACCCAAAATCCCGCCACGGTCGACATTGATTTTCGTTTTGGAATTGGTGGATGTTATTAGTTCTGACAAGGAGTGAGGAGTGAGTGCAGTTTTGCAATTGGCGTCTACTATTACGGTCTATGCAGCGACACTTTGAAAAAGAAAGATTGAACATCCAAGGGAAACAGAAAGAGGAATCATACGTCGAATGGATTGGAATTTCATATCCTACCCTCTCTTTGGATGCACCACTTCTTTCGAATCAGCCAATCAATCTACGAGTATCCAAAGTGCACTCCATTTTCTGGAGTTCCCTTTGTGTTCGATAGCAACCGCACAGCCCTGAGGCAGGTTTGCTGGCTCAGATGGCTCAGTACGACAGAAGAAGCCACAGAGCAGATATTTCAGAAGCATGCTTTTCCAGGAACCAGCCAAGTGTATACTCAAAATCCCTCTCTGTACCGGTAGCCTCATTGATCTATCAAATGAATAGGACTTCATGCGCATGTCAAAACAAAAATGATAAGTTCTATTGTTGGGCAACATCAATGCATGTAGCTACCTAGCTAGAACTGCTCGGACCCAAATCAACGTCGTGGGGTGGATGGGCTTTGCGAATGTATACTCGTAACTTCGCTGCGGTCAATCCTCGTCGATCTCAGGAACTTTAATCTCATTCTCGTCGTCCTCGTCACTCTCGTCAGAGATTTCAACGTCTGCGTCTTCGTCCTCCAAGAGCTCGTCTTCGATTTCTTCTTCATCCGCAATTTCTGCAAACTGAAGCGGATCCTTGACAGGATATCTGTTAATGGCAAGGGCTGCTTCACGGCATAGGTTGCGAATCTCAGGGTGAAGACCGGCAACTACTGCGCCTCTTTCAAAGTCCGACTTGCGCATTGCTCGATAGGGCAGATTGGCAAGCTGTCGAACGGCATCCAAAACGCGGCTCAACGTTCGTGCTAGATCTCCGGGGGGAGATCCAGAGATTTCAAGTGCTTCACTCCAACTGCAGCCGGATGCCCATGCCGTCACAACATCGCAGTTGGACACGTCAAAGTTACAAACACGGGTATTCTCGTCCACATCAAACTCTTTTTGGACGTCCATCAGACGCTCCATCACTTGCAACGACGATTGGATCACTCGTTGCTGAACTGGTTCCATCTTTTGAAAAATGTCAATGACGGAAAGTCCTCCTCCGCTGTTTCGGGATCCCTCGGATATCAAGCAAGATACGTAACCGGCTAGCTGGCTTGGCTCCATGGTCCGTATCAGCGACACCAACTCTTCCGCTTCTTCTTGTGCTTTGGACAAGTTTGCTTGTGCACGTTCATCATCGTCGTACCAATCGCCTCCTTCCCTGTCAGCCTGCTCAATGGCCGATCGAAAGGTATCCAGTTTTGACGATGCCCCGACAACGTCCCACGTACCGCCAACGGCAGTCATGCACCACAATGAGTTGTCAAAACCAAGCATACCGAGGCTGTTACCTGCGGGTGAGATTTCAAAGCTTTCTTGCTCCAGGCTGAGGTTGTCGTGTTCGTTCAAGTCTGACTTCAGAGACAGACACCCGTACGCCACGAGAACTTTGATGATGGAAAGCATATCGTCCCACGTATCATTGACCGGTTCCTCTGCTTTGTCAGCTTGTTCCAATAGTGATAGAGGGTCCAGCCCAGGATTGGCAGTGGACAGCTTCCTCGTCTTGCGGCGAATGACAATGGCTGATTTTGAAAACCTGCAAAGGTCTTCTGGAGAAAGCGCTAGCCGACGCGTATCGCCGTCACCTTCATTGCCACCAAAGTTCGATTCGTATCCACGAACAGTCCGGAGATCGGCAAGAAGTGCCTTGCCTTCAGGACAATTTGGATCTTCCATCAGCTCATTTGCAATGTTGCCAATCTTGGTGAATGGATGTTTATTGATGTCTTTTTCAATTTTGGCAATTCCAGATCTTTGAAATTCAATCTGCTTCAACACTTCTTCCCGATCATCCTCGAAAAGCTCTCCCAACAGATCGTCCTCATGGTCTCCCTGGTTGGTTGTGGCAAGTTCGGCTTCGAGGTATCCTAACGTGCTTTTCTCTAGCTCTAACATTTTGACTGCGCCAAGATACGACTTGGATGCCTTCTTGAGGCTCTCTCTGTCATTCAGGATACCCACGAGAAATGCAACATAACTAACGTCGAACCTTGCTCGCTTCTTGTCTACTTGCAGCTGCAATGTTTCCACGAGCGTGATCATGAATCTTTCATGAGCCGACGCCTCCAATACCTCGCTAACACCTTCCCCATGAGTTTCAACAGCTGTTGCAATGTCTTCTTCAATTTGTGACCTTTCCCAGAGCGCAAAACTCTTGCCCACAAGCTGCTTGGCAACGTCCAATTTGCCTTGACCCCTGGCGACCAGGTTGACGGCAAGCGAATAGGACGGGCTGAATTGAGACGTGATGGGCTTGATGGGGTCGGTTAGAATTTTGGCGGCATCATCGTGATTCTCAAAGGGTGTGGCCACAATGACACAGTAGCCGTTTTCATCAAAGCCACGTCGTCCTGCCCTACCTGCCATTTGCAAGAGATTGCTCGTCTCTAACAGGTTCATGGAAGATCCGTCTCCTCGTTTTGCCAAGGCACAGATCACAGTTGTCCGTGCTGGCATGTTGATTCCAGCAGCTAGCGTTTCCGTGGCAAACACTGCCCTCATGAGTTGATTGCGGAACAAGATTTCCACGAATGACTTGTGAGCACTGGGTTATGTCGCGAGCAGAGCAAGAGATGTGTCGTTGTGAGATCCGATTGTTCCTCGAAGCAAACGACCGACGTCAGAGCAATCAATGAAACTACTTACGGCAACATCCCAGCATGATGCGACCCAACCCCAAATAAATACTGCATCATGATACCATTGGGAAAGGCAATCTCTTCGTTCTCTTGATTGAAGGCTTCAATCTTTGCAGCCACAGTTTCCACCTGCTCGTAACTGAGTAGGCCAGCCTTTGCATAGAGTTTGAAATTGTCCTTGCTCAACGGATCTTCCTCGTCAATGTCATCCTCTTTCAAAATGTCGTTGATTGATGCCTCCAGAACGTCGTCACTGACAAAGTCGCCATTGAGGCGAAACATTCGACCGTTGGCGTCTTGCGCAAGGTTGTTGTTTCCAAAACTTTGACGATTATTGTCGTTGTCGTTTCTTCGACTGCCGCGTTGCCTCGATTGTCGTTTGCGTTGCGGTCTATTAGTTGTATCTTCCAAATCATTTATGGAATCCCCGACGGGACCTCTCATAAAGTTGCATACATTCCGCGCCGCTTCGTCACAACCGGCTCGTGAAAAGAGGAAAAAGATGGCCGGCAAGAGATTCTTTTGATGCAATCTCTTGAGCAGTACGGCCAAGGACGGCACGGATCGTCTCAATTCTTGTTTGAGAAGACGTTCTCGTTCCCGCTTTTCGTCTCGTGGCGACATGGGGCCACTTTTTCGCCCTCGTCCTCGTCTGCCCCATTCCCAGTCGTCGTCGTCGTCATTCTTAGTATTGCTGCGATTGTTTTGTGTCATTTGACGCACTTTTTTGCGGTCAATGGCGCGATTTACTTTTTGGAGTCGTTTGTCGGCGGCCGCCTTGAGTTGCGGATTGATGTGTAAGCCTCTGGGGAGCTTGCTGTTGTGGTCGTCAGTGTCGTCATTGTCCTTATTTTTTCGTTTCCTCTGTTTCGAATCCTCCCCAGTCGTAACTCCATCCCCGCGCAATCCCAACAATCCCTTGGGAGCCCCGGGACCCGCTTCCGGGTCTTTGAAGAGAGGGAACAATCCCTCCTTGGTGGCAAAGAGATACCGCAAGGGGACGGGTCTTGGTTTTGTGGCGCTAGTATTGACGAGTACAGTTTTGCGTCCCGTGACGTGTTCCATCCACGCCGTGAGCTGGGGAGCATTGGGGAGTGTGGCAGAGAGTCCAATGAGTTGGGTATGAAGGGGAGATGTAATGACGCATTCTTCCCAGACACCACCTCGTCCGGGATGTCCCATGTAATGGAATTCGTCCAGGACACACATGGCATTTTGTTCCAAATTATTACGGTTGTCCAAAAGGTCTTGCTTTCGGACTATACCAGCCTTGCTAGAAGATGCCCGCCAGGCAATATTGCGGTAGACTTCCGTGGTCATGACCGTAATGGGTGCTCCCTTGTGAATGGAAATATCTCCCGTGGAGAGACCCACATTGGATTTGCCAAACATGGGACACAAGTCTCCGTATTTTTGATTCGACAACGCTTTCAAGGGAGTTGTGTAGATTGCGTGCTTTTGTTGCATCGTAAAGGCGACTCGTAGTGCCATTTCTCCCACCACGGTTTTTCTAATCACATTATGAAAAATGATAATACCATGTAAAAAATGATACCCACAAGTATACCCATGAAAAATGAAGCAGAATGTTAGAAAAGCTCATGGCCTCCATTTTTCTTTCCTTTTGCTGGACTGGATCTGGACTTACCCGGCACCAGTAGGAGCACAGACAATGACATTGTATCCTTCTAATATGGCTCCTCCTGCTTGCAGCTGCCAATCATCGAGTGGAAAATCAAAGTATTGCTGCAACTCATCTTGGCCACGTTGAATCTGGTGCTCCACTTCTTTCTCTTCTTCTTCTAATTCCCTTGAAATTGCTTCTGATGGGCTGGACCTCAGTGCACTCTTGCGGAAATAATTGGTTGTCTTGGTGGCGAAAGTAGCAATATTATTACCAAAAATACCAAACGCACAAGTCTTCTTGATTGGCCATCCCAGTGTGATTATCAAGCAGAACCCTGCGGCTGCCCAAGTCCATTGTCTACCTGCACTAACCATTCTGGGAGATGTATTGATATGGCTTTCTAATAATATGGCTTGGTTATTAGTTTAGCTAGCTACATGAAAAAATGAAGGATCTAAAAAGAGGCTTGCGGAGTTGTTGGATGGACGGTGTTCTGGTAAAAGCGTTCTTGAACTGACGTACTTGGTTGCAAATCTTGACACCTCCATTGGGGTTAGTGTTCCCGAGTGACGAGTGTCAGTCGAGACGTACGAATTCGAAAAAAAAGAAGCCAAGAGGCGTTCTTGTTTTAAATCTTTTTGATTTCAGGGAGAACGTTCTTTTTGAAACGCGCTTCGAAATTTAAAAAAAAAAGGCCCTTAGCTTTGATGCGAAAAACAAGCTCTCTTTCTCTCGCAAAAACAAACCCACTTCTGTCTTTTTCTTCCTCTCCAAAGACATGCATGACGATGACATCCTTGCCGGTGCTGCTTGTCAGCTGCTTCGTGCCTTGTTAGGAGAGTGATTGGGCTTCCCCTCTGTGTGGGGTCGTCCTGGTCACTCTTCACCGGCAAGGGTGTTATCTTGCGGTGGTTCCTGTGTCGTCGCATCCATCATCAAATCATCCAACACAATTCGCCAACGGTCATCCTTCGGAAACGCAAACCATCTCAACAAAAGGTCAGTTCCATACACTTCTCTCTCTCAAGTTTGTAACACTTTCCGGTGCTGCTTGCAGCCGCTCCTTCGGGGGCCCTGTGGAGTTGGCTCGCCGGTACGCCCCGGGTCAATTCGCTGGAACAGTCGTTCATTTTCTCTATTATTATTTCTGAGACCAGTCTTACAAACCTTCGTCGCTTCTACCTTTTATTCTAGCTAGGATGGATCTGGCAAGGCTGCCGGCAGTGGAAGGAAGATTGGTCGGTCGGTCGGTCGGTTAGGCGTTGGCTCCTTGGCATTGGATTGATCGGTCCCTTGGTTGGCTGCCGTGTGCTCCGTGACCCATTCTAGCAAGTGGTTCCTGGCTCTGTTGGTGGTTCCTGTGGTTCGTTTGTTTGGTTGGTCGCCTAGTGCTCCATTGCCTAGTGCTCTACGGCCCTTGGATTTGATCGGAAAGTCTCTTCGGAGGTTTCTATTTCGAAATGATTATCCAAGAGTTCTACAACCTTGTTCCTTGGTGGTTCCTGTGGTGGTTCCTGTGGTGGTTCCTGTGGTGGTTCCTGCTGCTGCTTGCTGATGTTGGTGGTCCCTGTGGTGGTTCCTGTGGTGGTTCCTGGTGGTCCCTGTGGTGGTTCCTTTGGTTGGTTTGTTTGGTTGGTCGCCTAGTGCTCCATTGCCTAGTGCTCTATGGCCCTTGGATTTGATCGGAAAGTCTCTTCGGAGGTTTCTATTTCGAAATGATTATCCAAGAGTTCTACAACCTTTTTCCTTGGTGGTTCCTGTGGTGGTTCCTCCTGCTGCTGATGTTGGTCGATCATCTGGTTCCGTCTGTCGTTTGGCTCTTTCACGCTGCGGTGGTGTGTCGGTGGTTCCTGTGGTTCTCCGATACACGACCCTTCGATCTGGCTGGCTGGTCGTGTTCGTCGAGCTCAAGTTCACTCTTAGTTAGATAGCTTAAGTCTCACACTTCTTCTCTCTCTTGACTTGCCGAAGCCAGGTTGCGGAGATCTTCTTTGTCTTTTGGGCTGGTCGTCTCAGTCAAGACTTGTGTCCATGTCAGAGGAATCAAGGTCGGCGCATCAACTCAAGTCGGGCTCGGTTCTTTTGGTGTCTGCTTCGTCCTTTGGGTCAGCTTCCGCCTTCCGCTTCCAGATCGACGGGGGTTGGGTGTCCTTCGCCAGGCACTGACACCAGACCGCCAGCGATTGCCGTCCTTGCATCATCAGATACCTTGAGCCGATGCCTTCTCACCGTCTTCTTCGTCATCGTTCGTTGCCCTCAGCCTGACTCCTCACCGTCCATCTTGCCGTCTTCTGCGTCATCTTCTTCGGCTTCCTTGTCATCTCCCGCGCCACCAGCCGCTGCATCCAGGTTCAAACGCCGCAATGATTCCACTTCGTGCCCTCCAGCATCTGCTTCGTCAATCCTTAGCCGATGCTTCGTCTTCATCCTGACCATCGGCCAGAACCAGCTCCGCCCGATCCAGACCGCCAACTCTTGAGGTTGATGCTCCTTCTTGCCATCGTCTTCCAACGACTTCAGCCAACGATGCAATTCTTCTGTGCTGTTCTTCTTCCAACCTCGAGGCGAAGGCTCCTCTTGCTTGCATTTTGTGCGGCTCTTCCTTACTTGTGCGGTGCTCTTAATTCCTTTTCCTTTTCGGTTGGCTATTCAGCTCTCCGGATTGAGCTGGTCCTCTGGAGTGGGCTGCCCGGCCAAGTGCCAGCATCGCTTTCACGCCCTGCCCTGGTGTCTTTAGTTCGTTCTTTCTTTTCATACGTTTAGCTATCAGTAGGTCCCAGCTAGCTTCACACCGTCTCAGCCTTCTTTTGTTTCATTCTGTTGGAAAGACAGCCTCAACGTGAACTCTAACGAAGTCGTGCCGGTGCCCGGGAAGCCGCAATCGCTCAAACGTCTTTTTCCAGTTTTGCCGTGGATTCCGACCTCAACCTCACAAGCTATTCCGACCACTCTAACCCCCTTTTAAATTGCTCGATCCTACGAACCAAAGAAGATTTGCATCCGCCGCTTCTGTTCGGATATTTGGCCGTGCACTTCTATTTTCACGATGCCACAAGTCCATGACCAGCCAAACGAGCAAAAATAGATGTTGATGAAAAGTGGTTGCCAGGACGGAGTGACTATTACGTACGTACAAGGGCCGTCTTGGAAACGATGGACACGCACGTCCGCACAGCTTAGCTAGCGGTTTCCAAAAGCAATGCGATGCATCAATGATTTTCCAGAGGCGAAATCTATTGTCCGACCCAGGCATGCACCAGGTGGGTTGTTTGAGATGGCTTATCTCTTTAATAAAGGTGCGTATGCCAGGTGACTCAAGGCTACCACGAGTATATATACACCTCGGTTGTATCCAAGCAAGGTAGTGATTATTGAGTTCTTGGGAGTGATTGCCATACATGTCCTTGTGTTCATTGTTGGGTTGACCACTCTTCGATACTTATATATGTTCATCGTTGGGTTGTTCCTGTCCTGTTTCAATTGCTATGATGACACCTGGCTGCTGGCAGAATCACCATCTGTCCTCATTTTGCTGTCCGTGTTGTCGTTGTTGGCTGCCATTCTTGCCTTGCCACCATCCTTACGATGATCGGCCGCATAGTCTGCTTTGCGTTTTTCGGTTTCAATGATCAAGATGAGTCTTGCCCGGTAGATGTTGACACATCCTGCCACCGTAAACAACATGGATCCAAAGATGTAGAGAATCGCTGCAAACTGGAACACAAGGTCATTGTCCTTGTCCGTGTCAAGATCAAACAAATAGGGTACTGATGCCGATAGGTACAAGGTGGAACCTGTAGCAAAAAAAAAACTGGCTAGTGAGATAGATAGACACACACAAGAGGTGACAGCAAAAGTACTGGAGGTTGCAGGCGTTTTCTTACCAACCACATAAAAGACAGCCACAAGATTGGCATAAAATGCCGTCAATCGAGTTGGAGAATCAAATATTTGAATGGAATTGACCACAGCTCCCACCACAAAGAGAATGGATCCCATGATAAAATTGATGGCTCCGCCCATGTACATTTCGACATGTGGTAGAAAGAAGATGCTGCCCAGGATAAAGTTGATGGCACCAATGGAGTAGCTGGTGGCAGCCACCAGATCTGCCAAGTTGTTGGGGTTGAACATACCGCCATGGTTGTTGATTTCAATCAAGTCATGGCCGGACACGGTCAAGTACAGGATGGATGCCACAATAAAGATCCAGGCTCCCACATATTGGACGTCTTCGTATTGGGGCAGGAACAGGATGGATCCAATGGTCAGCAACACTCCTCCCAGAATGTAAAAGACGGCATTGACAGATTCCCAAAAGTACTCCCTCCGCAACTCGTCCAATGACACTGGAATCACATTGGCTGAGAACAAACGGGGTCGATTCACAAACACATGAGGCATTTTTTTTATCTAATGAATAGTGGCTGATACCGGTAGCTACCTTGATAGCTTCTCCAAGGTAGTCTACTAGCTGTTGTCATTCGTCAGTTTTGCGTGCTCTATTGTCGCCGCCTCTTCCGTCGGATCCAGCAGAACAAGTTTAGCCCCGTCATTGTTCTGTGGCGTTCTTTTTGGAACGCAATTCGAGCAAGGTACGTGGCAGCAATACAGTAGCAATAATAATGGAAATGAAGTGCTAAAGGAAGACGCTGGCTAGTTTGTATAGTTCTGGAATCCGAAAAGTCCGTCCGGTTCATCTAGCTACTCTACTAGCTACTACTAGTAGCTAGACAATCTGAGAGGGGTACAATGATCTCTAGCTAGCTAGCAAGTATGAAACCAAAGACACCCCACCAGCCCATAGTCCACTCTAACCACATATTAACCCGCTCGTTCACCTAACAAGCCCAGTCGGATGGCAACTTCACCTCTATTGTTTCCTCGCGGAGAGAATGATGGCAAACGCTACGGCACAGAACTGGCAGACAATTGACAAGAAGGAAGAATAACAGCTTGCTACAGCGGTACAATATGTATTGCTTACGATGCAAGTAGCGCTGGCAACGCCAAGGCAAACGCAGCCAAGCACCAAAAGTAGGAAGCCAAAATGGCCATGATCGCACCAAAGTCTGGATAGCAGTCATCGCCGTTTGACTCGCATTGAATTGAATTCAACAAACACAAAGGTACAAGCTGAGCAACCGTGGCTACCAGCAGTGGTGTAATCAGCCAGAGTTCTTTGGCTCTTGTCTTCTTGCCTGCTTTTGCCCCGAAACAACACAGGAACAAGAGACCAAGGACGCAGCAAATCCCTCCTACGATTGTGGCCATCGTGGCGGCAATCCGAGCCACCAATAGAGGGTCATCCTGTTCGTATTCCACGGTGCGAAAGTTGGAACGGCATTCTCCACCTCGCACATACTGAATGCGGTAATCATACTCGTCGTCCCTAATGCGTTCGTGTTGGTATCGAGTCCGCCACAGTCCCAATGCCAGGAACGACGGATCTTCGTACAACTTGAGAAACTCACAAGACGCATGCACGGTGATGGACATGCAAAGTGCCAGAACCAGAGCAATCTGATACAAGGGGAACGATAGCTTCTTGGGTTGTTGTGATGCCGTGTTGTTGGCGACACCGTCTTCCGCATCGCCCGGTACTTCAATCTCTTGCCGCCGCCGTCGCTGGCAACATGCCTGAACTATAACTGCAAACAACAGGATGACGCCCAAGGCCCCAATTAGCAAGATCAGAATAGCCTCCCAATTTGTACCCGACGCTGTTTGTTCACTTCCCTCGACGAAGTGTGTTGCTGTGGACGAGTATGTTGCTATGTCATCGGGAACGACACTGCCTGTACCGTTGAAGGAGGAAACACCATTACTTGCCATCGTCGCGTTCGTTATTCACTGATTGATTGATCCAAAGGTTTTGTGGTAGAGTTGAACTGAAAAACAAATACAGTACTGGTGCTGAAAGCTACTGAATGATGGGAGGAAGGACAGCTCCCGAGCCACAGTCGTCTTTTGTCGAACAGAGCTTCAAAAATCAACGGAGTGACAGTCCAGACAACTCCGCAGAGATCCATTCGAATCTGCCTCCAAAGATTCGATTCCCGCGAGAACGCTGGTCGTGGAGGAGAGAAGCTCTCTGGGCTACCAGTACCAGTACGACCTGTACCTCCCTATTTTTAAGAAGACATCCATTTCAAACTGTCGTCCGCGAAACCTGCATGCTGCTGCACGTACCAGCATTAGTTCTACCAATTGCGCCGCTCTGCCTAAGCTTAGCCCCCCTCGCTCATTAACGTATCTATTTAGTATCTGTTTCTCATGTTCTACCAATTGCGCAATCAAACTTATTTGTATTCACTTCCTTGGGCGGCACAGTGCTTGATCTTTTCCTTGCCGACATCTATTTCTTCGCGCTAAGCTCGCTAGCTACTCATCTGCCTAGGGACGCAAAAGGGTCTCGGTGGCGTTGGTAGCTCCTTCCAATTCTTCACAGGCTTTCCATTCACTCAGGAGATAGTCAACCACATCGCGAGAGGAGTATCCCAATCGCCCGCTCTCTTCGTCCTTCTGAATGAACTTGCGGCAGTTGTTCACGTCATCTCCAATCGTTATGAGCGAGGGCTCCAAGAAAAAACTCTCCTCGGTCTTGCCGTATACTTGAGGATAACCCGCATCCGCGCAGAGTGCGTTGCAAAGGCACTTGCGCCCTTCTGTTTGCTCCTGAGAACCTCCCTTCTTCACGAACTGATCCACGGGCTCCGAAGCACAGCGAAATCCAATCTTTCCGTCAGGGCGGACGTAGGCGTTGCGCAGGTAACCAAGGTTGCAAACGCGGTCTCGTGCTTCGTACGTAGCTGGATCCGCCAGTGTACCTTCCAGACCCAATACCTTGAAGGGAAAACCAGTGGGGGAAGCAACAGGGTCTGTGAATACCTCAAGATCGTGATCCATCAACTCGTTCAAGATGCGTTGGCGGGTTTCATCTTTCATACCACTCTCTTGGCTCAAGGCAAATGCTGTTCCAACCTGGACACCGGCTCCTCCGATTTCCTTGACTTGGGCAAACTTTTCTGGCTTGGCGTAAGACCCAGCCATCCAAAAGGGAAGTCCCTTGACGGCTTTTTGGAATTTGGTCAGGTCAACGTCGTCTTTTGGTCCGTAGACTGGTTCTCCTTTCTCGTTCAGATCCATGGCGCCACGGGGCGGGGCGTTGTGACCACCTGCAGTGTTCAGTTCCACCACAAACCCATCGATGCCCTTTGTGGGGCCCTTTCCCGAGGCGCGCTTGAGCATGCTCTGGGCCAAGACAACACTGGACACAATGGGAAGAAAGTCTGGGCGCTTGAGTTCCTTGTTGAGCTCTGGCTTGCCTGCCTGTTCCCAGAAGTCTTGTGGAGAGAAGGTCAAGGTGGGTTCAGGTGTGTTTTCCAAGAGAGTTCCTTCGATATGAATAGACTGAACGCAATCTTGAGCTTCGGCCAGATTGTCTAGGATTCCCGGGATGGCCATGGGAATCCCAGCTCCCATGATGATATAGTCCACATCCGCGAGCATGGCACCATAGAGGGAAGGGATAGTGGGAAGCTCGACCTTGGTGAGCAAGTTCATACCAACAAGGCCTCCTGTCGGCTTGCTGTCGTCATTATGCTTGGCCAACCACACTTCACAATAGTTCGCCAGCACCGTCGCTTCCAATAAAGACTGCTGCGGTTTGAGACTCCACATTGGTAGGTGCTTGAAGGCTGCGTGCTCATCTTTGCCTCCTTCCACGAAATACTTGTCCATGGCTCGCTGAACCATGTCTTGGTCCGGGAATGTTGCAAGAGCACGACGAAACGCTCCATCAGGGTCGCCCAGTTGAAGGCCTCGAATGAAAATGGTGTCCATTCCGCTACCAGATATGACGCCAAGTTCGCCCGTTTTGGAAACCTCTCGAGCAAGCTCCCAGGAAGAGATGCGAATGCCCATTCCTCCTTGGATGATCCTTGGAGGTGGCGTCATTGTCGACAAAGAGGCCACTGGAGAGGCAAACAGGGCGAGCCATACAAGATGTAGTGCGAACATGTTCAAGAACGCGACCATGGTGAGATACAAATCCTTTGAGCTGATACTTGGCAGCTAGTAGTTTGGTTTAAAGTCTTTTTTTTTTGTGAGCAAAAAGATACCATTTTTGCAAGGCCAACTGTGATCGATGACTTCGCGGTTTGGCAGAGGTTGGTCAGCATTGGGTTTGTACTGGCCTACAGTAGTTGCCACGCTAGTGGAGCTTGGCTGGATTCGCATTGCCCCATAACGTAGCTTCGTGGCTGTTGTGCTAGATAGCGGATCCAGAGGTATTGGGAGCCCGAGATCGGCACGGCTAAAGCCATTGTCCTCCCATTGGTCAAAAAGCATTCTTTCCAGAAAGGAATCTTTTGGAAACGAAGCCAAATGGATGAGAGCACCAAGAACGGTTCTCATTGTCAGTCGTTTGCTTCTGGATCCGCTCTGTTTCCAATGAGCTCTTGCATTTCTACGGACGCACTCTGTGATCCCAGCATTGTCAAAAGAAGCAAGAACACGCAGTCGGTTATAAGCCAGTGAGCACTGTAAAGGAATTCTTCAGAGCAAGCTGTCTCCTCGGACCCTGCCAACTACCGTAGGACCCGTCGAGTCTAGGAAAGGAAGGGGAGAGCCGCTCGTTGTGTACGACCGTACTGCATTCTTTCTTCAGCTTCTCATCAGCCGTGGAAAATGGTCCAAAAAATAATGATCGAGGGTGCTGGTGAGGCAGCCGTTGCTTTATTCGAACAAGCAATGATTGATTCAAAGGATCATGCAGCTCTCCACAGAGGAGCGAGAGCGATGCTTGGATTGCTACTAGCTAGAATGATTGAATGAATCATTCGATTTTGGAGCCCAGTCAGGTCTGATCAATCAAGAATTGCCTCATTCCCACCACACGCACGGTATAAGCACCCAGCCAGGGACGGAAACTCCTAGCTACTGGACGAGGTACCGTACTACTGTACCGCCTGTGATGCATGACTGTGTGGCTGATACCCAGCCAACAATCTGCATACGGTACCAAAAGCTACCCAGACACATTCTATCACAGTGATATATTTTTCCGCTCCATGTTGCCCTCTGTGCATATGATAGCTCTATCTATCTACCACTAGCTAGTAGCTAGTCTAGTCTATGTAGCAGTCACAGCTCGAGACGAGGTCCTGATTGTCATTGGCTGCTCGGAACGAACCAAGCACAGTCACAGAGTTAGTTGTTAGTTGTGACCTGGCGGGATTCCACGTGTTGATGAAAACTAATCATAACTCTGCAAGCTAATTACTAGCTAGTTCAACGGTTCGAATCGCCGTCATCGCACCAGTGCGCCATGTCATAGCATTTATCAATTGTCCAACCACCTCGCTCTTTTTGAAATCTTTTTCACTGGTTGATGATACAAGTGGAGCCATGAATGAATGAAGAGCACTTGGTTCTTGCAGTGACGGTTGGTCCCACAACAACAAACATAGACAGAAAGAGTAGCTTTTATAGTTGACGATGAAGACCGTAGTTGAGCCTCCAATGATTGACGCAGTGTGTGTTGGTGTGAGCAACAGTTCATGTAGCTCCAAGAAGAGGGCGTTCTCCGAAGCATTGGTTCCCATGTCCAGTACTACTGCTATTAATAGTACTATATGTAGTAGTGCCGTCGAGGAGGACTATGCTACTGTTGTGAATTTGAAGAAGAAGAAGAAGATCAAGGGGAGTGTCTCTCCTACTACTAGTAGTACATGTACGACATCGGTAGAAGAAGAACTTGCCACCAATGACAATCAAGACAAAGACAACCAAACCGGCTTGACCTTTGAGTCAGGAGCACTACACGTGGATTCGCGCAATCGATTACACCGAGAACGACCTACTCGCATTCTGGCCATTCGAACAGCTCTGGAAAATGCGCCCAACAATCTGTGGGCCAGATGTCAACTGTTGGATGACTCCAATGATACTACTACAGGTACTACTAGCCAGGCCGTGGATTTCTTGAATGACGAGGATTACTTGCGCGTCCATTTGCCAGGATACATGAAACGTTTGAATCGCATTTTCGACAAGAATTGCCACTGCTGTACGCAAGACCGTTTGGACGACGAAGCCGCACAGTACGAATCCATTTACTTTACCAACGATTCCCTCCAAGAAGCCAAAAAGGCAGCCACATCACTGTGTATGTTAGTCCAACAAGTCACATCCGACAATCTCCACAATGGATTTGCCATTATTCGTCCTCCGGGACATCACGCAACACCCTACCAAGCCGGAGGCTACTGTATACTCAACAATGTCGCTGTGGCTACGGCATTTGCACAAGCCAAGTGCGCCGCAAAACGAATCTTGATTATCGATTGGGATGTCCATCATGGAAATGGCACTCAATCCATTTTTGAAAGTGATCCCACAGTCTTGTACATTTCCGTCCATCGCATGTTTTATCCATATGGCGGTGGCAGTAGTCCAACTTGCGTCGGAAAAGGACAAGGACGCGGTAGAAATGTCAATATCGGATGGACTACCAAATGTATGGGGGATGACGAATATCTGGCGGTGTGGGAACGACTGGTATTACCCATGGCAAGAGAATTTCAACCACAACTCATTCTAATATCGGCCGGATTTGATGCCGCTCAAGGGGATGTAGGAGAATGCTGTGTCACACCGGAATGTTACGGTCGCTTGACACAGTCTCTCATGACTTTGAAGGTCCCCATTGTGGCGGCTTTGGAAGGAGGATATGTACGGAGTGTATTGGGGAAGTGTGTGACACAAGTTGTCACGGCATTGTTGGATCGGGACAGTCCACAGAAAAGTATACAACAAGATGAGCGTGATCGAATTGAACGGGGAAAAGATGTGGATATCCTGGATTCTATTTCCCCCGTGGCGGCCAAGAACATTCGAGCCACCATCCAGGCACACGAACCATTCTGGGAGTGTCTCCGGAAATAATAAACAGAACAACCAACCTATCCTTCTTTGAGTTATTCGACGCCAACATGGAATCCTACTCAGCCAGTCCCTACAAGTTATGCAAAATTTATGTAACCAATCTACTGAATCTGTTAAAGCATGACGAGGAGTCTTTTATTAAGTTCCTGCCATTACTAACTGAAACGGATGGACTCATCATGAGCAAGAAGCCATCAATCAGCCGGTCCATTCAGCTTTGGAACGCGAGCAGGCGAGCATTGGTGTCACAATCCAATTCCAGTACTGGTAGCTGCTGGACAAGGTGCTTCCTACTGTATTTCGATAATCAGCGCATCACTTACTTGCGCTCTTGGCTTTCATTTGCTTCGATACGATCAGCAGCGGTTGAAACAGACCTTGGTCTATAGAACATTTAGTAGGAGAGTTTAATTACCCTACATGTACAACATCAACTATCTGCAGCGATTTCTCGAGTTTGCTTGTCAACTCATGATTACTCTTCGTCTTCGTCGCTTTCATTGCCATCATCGTCACGTTCCACTTCTGCCAGTGTCGCACGGGGGATCCCTGCCGTACGCCCAAAGATGGACGGATAGTAAATGGCATGGGCAAAGAGGGCAGTGCCCACACCCAGTTCTATTCCTGCAAGAACGTCCGTGGGATGATGCCAATCATCTCGGGCGCGAGACACGGCAATAAAGATACCCAACAAGGTGGGAGCCGTGGCGAGCAGCAACAAGACTTTTACAAAATACGAAGGAGCCCAGTAGCGTTGACTGCGGGGTTGGCGTTGTCGTGCCCATCCAACAATCTTGCCCATAATGTAAAAGGACCATAGAATGCCGCTGGTCATGGCGGTGGCGGCATGTCCAGAGGGAAAGGATTGATAGCCATGCTCCGCACCGACGTTGCCATCACCATCCCCACAATCCAGAGTTGTCGTGTTAAAGTCGCAGGCGGCATTGAAAAAGTTGGGGCGCCACCAGCCGGTGTAGCGTTTGACTGCTTCGACCACGAGAATTTTGGTCGAAATGCCCCACAGATACATGGCTACAGCCGAGTGTGCATCGTTTTTGGGCCCCAACAGATTTCCCGTCAAGACATAAAACGCTACAGGGGCATAGAACGTCATGGAATCCGCCACAAAACCGGCTTCGAAGGTAGATGGCAGCTTTGGCTGGTTGAAACGGTTGTCAAAAATGACATCGCCAGCAGCTGTAGTTTGGAAGGGAAGGGGGCGTGTGTGTTGTTCCATTGCCCAGTCTGGATTGTGCAAACAACAATCACACAAATCAGCCAGAGCAGTGAGATGATATATCATTCCATTCTTCGCTGGAAGGCTAGCGACCCGTCAATCTCACAAAGAAACTTACGAGGAATCTGGTAGCACAAAAGCAGAAATACAGCCAAGATAATAATTTCTAGTGGCTTGTGCATGGAATAAGCATATTTGACGCCATTCTTGAACATGGTCGAAGGAGATCGAGGAGGCCATTGGACGGCTTGAATGCGTTCTGTGGCGCGGGGTTTGGTGGTATTCGCAGCAGCAGTTGCCGAAGCACCTGTTTCCAGATCTTTCTCAAGGTCACCCGTCATTGTTACCACGGTGGTTGGGTTGCTAACTTCGTCGTCCTGTCTGTTGCCTTGACTGGTCATTGTGCTGTTGTCGTTGGTAAGGTCTGCTGCTGGAATTCGTTTGTATTTGTGATGTTTGTTTATCATCAAGTTGGGATTGTGAGCCTTGCGAGAGAGCTCGAGAAGAGGTGAGTGGTGGGAATTGAGAATGATCTCGAAGGTTCGTGCTGCCATCCCAAGGGTTCCCATGCAGAGATATCATTGTTCCATAAACGATGCTAATTAGTGCTAACTGTTTCATAGAACCAATAGATCGAAAACTCTGCAAATGTAAAGATACACGGTAAATGCGAGTGGGTCAAACCACGAACGAAAATCAATCCCACAGTTCCACGAACTTCATCCAGCTCCATCAATTGATGTTGCGAAGCTTGACAACACAACGAACTCGCTTCAGCAGAGGATATTGATGAACGAAGAACCCCTGCTTTTAAAGCCTGACAACGCAACGAACTCGCTTCCAGGCGGGACGTCTATTAGCTATTAGTAGGCAATGGAAGATACCCACCTTTTCACCCATCATCTGAAAGACCAATTATCCAAGGCTCCCGAGCCCCACAGTGTCTGTCCCATCTGAACCCATGATTTGCTGAGTTCATCATAGTAGGCAGCGGTATGTGGACATTCCCTGTATACTTCTGGCCATTGCTGTCGTCCGCATTGCGTCCTACAGCCAAAATGGTTCCATCATTGGACATAGCAATTTTTCAACCAAACTTGCAATTGTAGATCCTGGCCAATTTGCATGTATCCCAACCCAGACCACCATGGTGACGGGTGCACAATGCCTAGATAGATCCTAGCCAGCTCCAACAAGTATGATTCCATACTGGAAGATCTCAGGAAAAGGTTGTTGAGGATTGATGTTAGCAGTTTCAGATGACCTTGCCAACTCCAATGGCAAAAATCAGCAACAACAGAAGCCCACCAATGATATAAATGTACATCTTTCTCCATGCCGTGTACGGCGAAGCAACTTCCGGTTCTTTTCCACGAAAGCTCTGACTCAACAAGAGGTCCATCTGCCTGAGATGCAGCGCGGTGAGTACGGCATGACAGGGTGACGCGGTCCCCTGTTCAGGGTCATCGTGATTAGTATTAATACCAATGCCTGCCAGTGGGTGATGCTCCTGGCTGAGGCGGAAGTGCAGGAAGGAATGTATTGTATGCTTTTTCTGTGGCAAGTCAACAATGCAATCAGGCATACGAGTACCAGGACTGGACGGAAGATGAAGCAAGAGATTGCTTTCTGCTCTTTTATCTGCTCGCTCTCTACTGCTGCTGCCAATCTGCGGATGCTGAAAGTTCCGATGATGCCTGATGCAACAGTGCATTCTGTTTCACACTTTTCGAGTCAGATTTCTCCTTGGCAAAGCCTCTGTCCGTGCTACTAGGGTACTGGAGTTGGAAGTCGAGGTCGGATTGCTATAAGCGTGGGCATAATATTATTGTAGCCAGTCAGTGGTTTGCCTACCGTAGCTAGTTGCTTGACTATGCCAACCTCGTACATGTACTTCTTCAATTCGAAGGTCTTTCGTAGATCTACTTGTTGGCAAGGAGACTGATCGTGTGTCTGAGCAGGGGCAAACAGAAACAGTCTTGACCCCTCGTCGTCTTGATACAGGGATAGACATCACTGGTAAACAGCAGGTTCACCTGGATCAAGGTTCATCAAATTGGGAAATTAAAGACAACATGCGATCTGTCCGTCTTCCGTATTCCCTTGTTTTTCATCTTGAAGGTTGATCAATCTGTACGGTAGTCCCTGTAAGGAACACAGCGCTAGCAGCGTGCAGCATTGTTTGCTTCGCAGTCCCAGCAGTCGTTGCATGATGGTAAATGCTGTTCGTGTTCCTTACCTAGCTGGTGGTACCGTCTGGAAGAAAGATCCAGGTTCACTTTAAGTCTTCAGATCGGATGCTCCGCATCGCGATACTGTTATCGGATCTTTTCACTGAATAATGTATTCCATTGTACCTGTGCTAAACTCAATTGTTTTCTTCATCTCCGTAGACTCGAGAAGTCCAGTTCTTGGCAACAAATTGTTGAGCGTTCATGAGAATCCAGAAGGTGAGGTATTATTTTCAGGAGTGACGAACAACGTAGCTAAGCAGCCTCTCTCTTTTCGGTTGGTCCTGTACTCCGAGTGAGCCCCGTGTAAACTGAGGACACACTCTCACAATAAACTGAAATAATCAAAGCCACAAATTCAAATCCCACAAAACCAAACTTCCCACAAAACCAAACTTCCAACATGATGATCACTTTCATTGCCCTTTCCCTCCTTGGCAGCTTGTCTTCTACCAAGGCTCAGACTACTGTTACATACTCTTCTTCTCCTAACTTGGCGATTCCAGGATCTGGAACTTCGGGTAGCGTTAGTGACAGCATCTTTGTAGATGCCAGCTTTGAAATATGTGATGTCGACATTTCAGTGGACATCACCCACACTTGGACTTCTGACTTGGAGCTTGATCTCACCATGGATGGACCAGACCCAACAACTGACCCTGTTGATGTGATTCGGCTTCAATACGATGATTGCGGGTCCAGTGATGACCTTGTTGTTACTTTTGATGATTCCGCTACCGAAAGTCTCAATGGAGCTAGTAGCTCCAATAACCTTTGTAATCAAGATGGACTAGAGGTTCAACCGGAGGAGGCTCTTTCTACTTTCAATGGCCACCAATCCATTGGTTACTGGACATTAGACATCAATGATGATGCTGGTGGCGACACAGGAACACTTAATTCTTGGTCTATTATCCTCACATCTTGTGAAACAATCACTGATGGTGCTGGCACTGGTGACCCTCACTTCAAGTCCTGGGCTGGCAAGTGGTTTGATTTCCATGGAGAGTGTGACTTGGTCTTTGTTGACAGCCCCAAGTTTGGACATGGAACTGGATTGGCGATCCACATTCGAACCAAGGCCCGGTACCAGTACTCTTACATTGAGTCTGCTGCTGTTCAAATCGGAGACAGTGTTCTAGAGGTTGGTGAATATGGTAGCTACATGTTGGATGGCATCTCCAATGCTGATCTGGACTCTGAGAAACTTGACAGATACACTGTCATCCACAAGAAGATCAACTCCAAGCAAGATGTTTTCACCATTGAGCTGGGAGAGGGAAAGAAGATTGTCATTCAATCCTTCAAGGATCTTGTCAGTGTCAAGACAGTTGGTGCCAGCAAGGAAGAGTACCGTGGAAGCCAGGGTCTCTTGGGAGAATTTGGAACTGGCAAGTTGCTGTCCCGCAATGGAACCATCATGACTGATCCTGATGCCTTTGGCAATGAATGGCAAGTCCTTGAAACTGAACCCAAGCTCTTCCAAACAGCCAGGTTCCCCCAGCACCCAGTGCAATGCAGTATGCCTGGTCCTGAAAGAGATGGACGCCGCCGCCTTGGCGAATCCACCATTTCCATGGAAGCTGCTGAGGAGGCATGTGAGCATTGGGGAGACTTGAAGGACCAATGTGTCTATGATGTCATGGCTGCTGAAGATTTGGAGCTTGCCGAAGCTGGAGCATTCTAAGAGCAATTCTTTGTTTGCTTGCCTTGCGTTCCTGCATCGTGCCCTCCCCTCTCTGTCCCCATCCTCCTCTTAGCTCTCTCTAACCCAAAGTAACTTTCCCATTAGATTTTGTTTATTTATATATTTGAGAAAGCTTGGAGGTGTGAACTCTGTGCTGGCCTTGCTGTGGATGCGGGCACTGTTGGAGAGCGCTCTGTATGTGGATCCCACAAGTTGATGCCCATCGGACCGCGCGTTGGTCCCAGGGTACCGCACACCTTTCATGTCACAGCGGCGTTACTCTGAACCTTGGTCTCCTGTTTGCGGCTCCTCTTCTTTTCCTAAGCCTGGCCCCGCCGGCTTCCATACTCTAGAGCCCTTCTTAAATGGACATACTGCCTGCAATTCAGAAGAATGATTCGATTCAATCGAAATAGCGTACAGTCGTACGTGCATTCTTACTTTGGAGTAGTCTTGTTTGGTTTCTGGACAGTACGGTAGCAGATGGCGGCATTGGCACGACAAAAGAGCCCATAGGCTAGTAGAACCGAACGGGGGGTTAGAGTCCGTATCCTTTCCTACTAGCTAGCTGGCATCGGAACCTTCTTCCAAGCACCTACTATCTTACCGGTAGCACCATAAATGAATTACCGGTACATGCACAACTACCATTACATTAACTTTCCTACTGCTGCAGCTGAGCCAATATATGTACATTTTTGTCAAACACCCTACCAGTAGCTAGGGCAAAGCGTCTTGACAGACCTTGCCAGTGTAGCCACCGGGACAAAGACAGTCGCCGGAGGCCTGGCAAATACCGTTGTTCAAACACCCTGCATCGGAGCAGGGAGTATTGGTGGGGTCGATGTTCTCGTTGGGTTTTCCATTCCCTGTCAAGAATGTGTTGAAGAAACAACTGTATTCTTGTTCGAAACAGTTTCGGGCGTGCTGACATTGCTTGCCCCAAAACAAAGACGTACAGTCGCAACTCCCATCAAAGGTGCAGGTGCCACCATTCAAGCAGCCCATGTTGGAACACGTCCCCAGCTTCAAGCAGTCCTTTCCGTCTTCTTCAGCTTCAAAACAATCATCAATCGGCCAGACCTTGTGGCAAAGCTTTCCGTAGACCTCCTTGTCCAGCATCTCCGGACACTCACATTGTCCATCTACTCGGCAGGTGCTGTTGTCAGCTCGAAGGTGACACGCGATACTCGTGCAAGTTCCTAGGGCAAAGCAGTCTTTCCCATCTGCCTCCGCTTCGAAGCAGTCGGACACAATTTCGCATTCAGCACCGGACAATCCTAAAGGACACTCACAGATTCCCTTAGATGTGCATTGACCTCCATTCGCCACGCAGGCAGAGAGGATGCAGCTTGTGTTACCGGATGCTGCACCGTGGTTCTCGCCAATGAGGGAGTTGACATGAGTGTCGCTTCGACCATGAGCAATCTGGCAAAGTTTGCCTGAATACCAGACATTGTTGTCAACTGGATTCATGGTTGGTTGCAGCGTGTCATCGTCATAGAATGGGTCTTCGTCTTCTTCGTCGATTTGATTTCCAGAACTTCCCGGACAAGAACATGTGCCGTCTCTTTGACAAATGCCCTCATTGGCACATCCAAGATTCGTGCAACGCCCAGTGTCAAAGCAGTCCGTGGAAACGCCACCAATTTCAAAGTTGAAGCAATCCGGTAACACTTGGCAGAAGCGACCAAAGGCAAGCGAGGGGCATTTCTCACAGCTCCCATCAGCACTGCAGACTCCACCGTTGCAAAAGACGTTGGAACAAGTTCCTTTCTCGACACAGTCCTTGCCATCTGCTTCGTAGTCGTAACAATTCACTTCTTCTTGACAGAGCTTTCCGCGGTATCGGCCCGTGTCTTCCGATGTTGCCCAGGCGGAACCATCACAATCGCATCTTCCGTCCAACTTGCAAGAGCCACCATTGTCGCATCCAACATCGGTACACGTCCCTTTTTCGAAGCATGCCATTCCATCATCTTCAAACTCCCAACAGTTCGGTACGTACTGGCAAACATCGCCACGAACTGGAAACGCTCTTTGGTTGCGCTTCCACATGGGGCAGTTGCACTGACCGCTTGTCCCACACGTTCCATCGTTGAAGCAGAGCCCTACAAAGCTCTCTCCCATGTGACAACCAAGAGAAGTCGACTCGCAAAGGAAACCCTCGTACCCGGGTCTACAAACGCACTGACCTCCGGGGGCGCTCGAAGCACTGAACGCATCTTTTTCTTGATGGCAAAATCCTCCCGAGTGGCATGGATTAGATTCTTGGTTGCAAACAGCACAAAGAAGGACCGTCTCGATTGGTTGGCCGACGGCAAGATAGCTTCCGACGGCAAGATTCCTACGGTCCTGTTGTACATAATACCATTGCAAGCCTGCAGGAGTTGCCAGGTTGATGTCGCGCACACTCAGAGAGGCGGGTTCACTCAGGAAAATTGGCACAATCTCTGGTTGTGCTAATTTGGAATCATCGTTGCTGCTGCTGGATGATATCCAATGCTCCGCAAACTGCGTCCACAACGACAGCAACCGTTCCATGTGCCGCTCAGGATGGGAACGCCATGTAAAGACGACGTCTTTTCTCAGCTGGACAATCACCCACCGACGACCCACAAACATTACCAGAACCATTTGGTCGTCGAAATGCGACCAGTATACAGGGCGTTGAAAGTGAGGCTCCTTGAGCATGTTACCATTGGCACCCACTACAATCTCCAACAGGGAATGTGGATCGACTCCTCCGGTAATGGCGGATGCCTCATTGTCAAAGTAATCCGGTAGAGAGCCTTTGGCATCCGCACTGGACGGTTTCCAAATCACATCGGGAAAGGGGAGGAAACGTCGGTCCCATGTCAGGTTGGCACACGGAGCCGACGGCACTTGCATGGTTCTGTTGCCACCATCCTGCAATGCGTTCACGGCAGTAGTATCGTTGATACAGTGGTAGCCAAAACTAGAAGACGACGTTGCTCTTCCTTGACCATGAGCACAGTCCGCACACGCCACCGAAAAGTCATCCAAGGGAGCCTCCTCCCCTCCCCGCGACAAAACATGCCACGAAACAGATTCGGTCAAGGAAAGGAGATCGTATGCCTGTGTGGGACTGGACCGGAGCAAATAGTCTTGGCAGGGTTCCGCCGTGGCCCGCGACAGCGTCCAAGCACGCAATGGACGGCAGTAGGCAATCTTGAACGGAGTCCTCATCGTTTGCTTGCTTCTTCGTGGATCTTGGACAACAAAATCGTAAATGTGACGACCGTGATGACGAATATATTGTCCCTGTCGTTGAGTGTAGATCCCGCTGAGGAAACTGGCATAATAGTACTGCTCCATGGCATCCTCCGATGTCGGGATGACATCGCCAAACTGCACGGCAATGGCTTGACATTGCAACTCGACGGGATTTCCCAAAACTTGTTCGTAGACAATGACCGCATACGCCAAGAGAATGGAACTGGTAATGCAAAAGTAGAGCAAGATGCGCAGCAATGGATGCTCGTTGGCTTGAATGGGTGGGAACGATGCCACCTGGTAGGACGAGCTCTTGCTGCGAAGATGACTTCGACTCGTAGTGGTGGGACTTGCCTCCTCTTGTTGACGACGATGATACCGACGCTGGTACTGCGCCATGCGTTTCTCGCTGGTAGTACGAGGACTGGTCGTCATTGTGGTGGCACTGGGAGTCGTCTGGTTGTTGACCAGAGAGTTGTTATTGTGGTTGATCAGAGAGTTTTGGAGCAGAGAATTGTTTTCTCCCGCAGTGGCAGCGGCAGTACTATGATTGTGTTGGTGATGATGATGATGACTCCCATCGGTGTCCTCCGTGGGCGGTGTCAAAATGGGATGAATCTCCGTAGTGGGCGTGGTTCCCGCCAGGACGATTGGTTTCAACGACAAGAATGCATATCCCATGCGGCTCCAGACCAAGAACGCCAAGACATCCAATCGCAGGACAAACTCGACGGCTCCCATGTTCCACAACAATTCTTGTACACTGTCCGTGGCTTGCAAGAGCACCAGTACGGCAGCGACCATGTAGGCGATTTGCTGGAGCCATTCCAAGAGGGTTCCCACAAACCATCGGGTCTTGGACACGACGACATGACTGGTCGCGTCGTGAATGACAGCGGTATTGGAAAAGAAACTGCGACTCAAATTGGTGTACCGTCCTTGTTGTTGATTGCGACTAGTGCGTCTCGTCAAGCGACAACACCCCAAGACGAGTTGCAAGGTGGTATGCACCAATGCCGTCTGATGGACCAGGAGGACCCATCCAAAGAGAAGCCCCAATTGCGCAATGCGGACTGTTACCGGAACATCTTCGTTCATGGGAATTCCAAAAAACGCTTGCCACTCGTCCACGGGCGAATGCGTCGTGTCGAGCAATTCCCAAATCATCATGCTATAGAGCAACAATGGCACTAGCAACACCAGCAAGGCCCCAAAGAGAATGCTACTCGTGGCATCGGCCGTCAAAAAGAGCGTTTGAAAGGAACTTGCGGCGGAAGATGGACCACGCGACGACGACGAATCCGAAAAGGACGCAGACTGGGGAATGACACTGGAAACTTGACTGGTATCGGCTCTTCGAGCAGCAGCGTAGTCGACAAAGGAAGGTGCCGTGGCTTCTTCTTCTTCCAACTGCGAGAGTTGTTTGGTCTTGTTGCGGGCATGACGTTTTCGTTGCTGATTCCGCTTAATGAGGGCATCCGTGTCTCTTACCACGTCGTCATCATCATCGTCGTCATCATCTTGTCCTTCCAATCCAACCACGGTAATGACGAGATTAGTGAGCGCATCTTCTTCTTCGTCGGGATCGTAATAGTCTCCCGTGGGCATCCTGGCGAGACTGCCGGAATTGGATAGAAACTTGTAGGACGGTGGATCCGGTGGAGAACTCTTGGAGCGTCGAATGACTTGGTACTGTTCTTCCAAGGGCGTAATGTTGTGTTTCTTATTGGACTTCTTTTTCTGCTTCTTGGTAGTTGTGGTGGGATAGAGAATGGGTCGGGTGGCCTCGTCGTCATCATCGTCCTGGCTTGATCGTTGTGGACTACTCGTACCACTACTATTATAGTTATGATGATGATGATGAGGATTGCTGTTGTTGACGGTAGGAAGAGACTGATTGAGCGAGTTGTCAGGAGACTTGATGGGGCTGGGTTCGTCTTCCAAATCTTCTTCTTCTTGGGGTACTTGACGGGGAGTATTACTATTGTGAATGGAGTTGGCGAGTACCGATCCGGACGTATCCAAAATGGTTCCTCCGTTGCGCGGCAACGATTGGAGCGAGGATCCGGCCGCGGAATGATCGTCCATCATACTGCTGCCCTTGATGGTGGAGGGTTGTTGTTGTTGCGGAGAGAACCATGCCGGAGACGACGCCGATGCTCCCAAAACTTGGGACGGGCGGGGTGGTTTTCCGACACTACTACTAGCATTGGGAGTCTGTTGCGCTTGTGCATTCTGTTGCTGTTGTCGAAAGATGAGTTTGGCGTGTTGCTGTTCTTTGAGAATCTGTTGTTCGAGCAATGCCGTGACGGCGCGTTGTTTCCAATTGCGCTTTTGGCGGTGTGCCGAGATTTTGCTGCTGGCTTCGGATCTTAAATCTTCCGTCCCCGTAGTGGCGGCCGTGTAATCATCTTCTGGATCTTCAAGGACTTCATCTTGCCACAAGTCTTCAAAGGTGTCGTCATTGTTGATATTATGGTTGTTGTAGTTGTTATTATTGCTGTTCGTATTGTTGTCCGTATTGGTGGTGACGGTATTGAGCGTGCCATTCAATAAATAATGATGATTTGGATTATTGGCGCATTCCATGTAGTAGTCGTACGACGGTTCTTCGGCGGTCGTAGTCACATTGGGATTTCCAGCTGCGGTCGTAGTGGAAGTGGGAGTTGCGACAATGGTGGAATTGGGAGTCAGTTGATGCTGCAAGTACAATTGCTGCAGACGAGTTGCTACTGGAGTCGACGAACTATGCATAGTCAAGGCGGAAGGACTGGTACTACTACTGGCTGTCGTGGCGGTGACTTGGGCTTGGACGTTCTGATTGTTGGAACCGCTGTGACTGTTGATCACTGTACAGTGCTCTTGGTATTGACGAGATCCATCGTTCTGGCTGCTCATGGCGTCGTGCTTGAAGGGATTACTAGTACTAGTACTACTCTTTGTAGTAGCAGCGGAAGGAGTTCCAGTAGAAGACATCATCTTGCTTTGCTCTGCTTTGCTCCACACCTTTCAACTAACTAACTCAATTGCAGCCCAATGCAAAATGCTCTCTCTTCAGAAACCGCAGCTCCGCGCCATTGCCACCGGGCTTCTCAAAAGCAGAAATGATCGGATGGACGTCTAAGTAACTTATTTGAATAGTCACATTACGGTTAGGATCTCCGTTGTGAAGCTTAAGTACGTATCCGCGCCAAATCTACACGTGAGGTGGTAAATCTACGAGATCACACAATGGCACACTTTTCATCGTCATTGCTTCTCGTTCTCTCATCGTGCTGTTGGACCGCTAGCTGGCTTTTTCTTGGATGATGAGACAATGAAGAGCTTGTGGTGGTGGTGGTGGTGGTGGTCATCTATTAATACCAGTAGAAGTCGTCGACTTGTTCTGTTGCTCTTCTGTCTGGGTCTGTCTGCTAGTCTCTTTCAATTGGATCTTCTCGCAGACAACCATGGTGATTGGTACAATGGTCTCCTTCCGCAGCCCTCGGATGACATGTCAGACCAAGACCAACCGGAACAGAGGAGACGAATGGAAGAAGAAGAAGAAGAAGATCTGTCTATTGAAGAGTGCACTCGCATCACGGAAGTGAACTTGGATTCGGAACCTCTTCATTTTGGCAATCCCCTGTTTCTCCTGGTGAATGATCATGTGATTTATGTAGTACTGGAACCACTCAAGGAATGCAACATTTTCCACGCTCTGTGGAGTTATGTGACTCCCTTTTACAATCTCATGACAACTCTGCAGAAAAAGAATACCGTGGCCATCCAAGTACATGTCTTATTGGAAGAGTGCCATGCGTGGCTGGAACAGTTGCTACTCGCCTTTCCTGTCGGTCCCTACTATACCATTTCCATTCAAACCACACGTACCAACGATTGGCAAGCGTTCTTCGCACAGCAACGTCAAAAAAATACCGAACGACATCATCTGAATGATCCTGAGTATTACTACTACAGCGACACTGAATGGTTCCAAGAAGGTCAGGACACATTCCCCACTGACCGATCCAATTGCTTCTTGCTAGAATCCAAATGGATGTCCTTTGGAGAAGGAGTCCATCACGAACGGTGGAACCAGCCGTCATCCAACCATGGTCAGTATTTACAACCCTGGCTCGTCGACTCGATGCGGAATCGATACCTACCTGTTGCTCGCAAACGCAAAAGACGACCCCTGGCATTGTTGGTGGAACGCAGCTGCACGTCGTTTGCACGACAACTCGTGGACATGACAACCGGAATGCCTCTCTTTTCTGATTCCGTCTTTCTCCAAAACGTTCGCAATTTGGGATACGACACGCAAGTATTGACCGTCTGTGGACGCAACGACACCCTCCAGCAATACCAAGACTTTGCACAGGCCGACGTCGTCGTGTCGGTGCACGGAGCACAACTCGCCAACCTAATCTTTCTGCCCACTACGACTAGTAATGATGGCAACAATAACACGATCCCGTCCTTTTTCTTTCCACCGGCACTGGTGGAAATCTCCTTTCGCTTTGCTTGGTGTCGTCCAACACGACGAAACACCACGTCTGCTGTCGAGCACAATGGCACGCACGAGGCCCTATTACAGCAGTGGCGACAACCACACTGCACCAACCACGAGAGTCGATACTACCCAAAGGCCGATTACTTTGCCATTGCTACTGCCATGGGGATACGGTACACCGAAGTCCTTCATCATGCCGTCATTCCATATCCACGTGCCACGCGCAAAGAACAACAAAATCCCATTCAAGTGGCGGGCGTCATTGTGGACTCAACTCTGATCCTGCAAGAACTCAAACGCCTTCACGAGGATCCCACCTACGAGCATGCCACGTACAATGGAAAGGAAGGAGTGCATCGGTACAAGATTGGGGTGCGGGCCAGCCAGCCAGAGGCAACCACCACAATCGGCAGGTGATGGATGGATTCATTCGAAGGTTCAGAGGTTTCTACTCTAGCTAGCTAGTATCGGTAGTACCGTACCGCAGAGAGACACAGACCATGCAGGCACACTTCAATACTCGCAGCGCTCTTGGTTTGCAGGGCATCCCGTGACACACACACTACCCAAGTAGTATCAATGGGTTAACGAACTTGGCGAGGCACACCACATATACGTGCTACGAGACGGGAATGGAAATCAAACAAATGGATTCTAAAACTAACGCTGGTCATGGGCACGTCCTTGAACAAAAGGGCAAGGGCCGTTTGAGTAGTGATCCTCTCCTATTCCAAAGAAACCAAATCATCACCATGGTAACACCAACCTTTGGTACATGCTTTTCGTCTACTCTGCACATGAGCATGCATAGAAGACGAACTTGCCACTGCCCGTTGAAAACGTCATGGCCTGTAGTTTCATAGCTACGGTAGCTACTTTAGGAACGTCCTTTCCTTCTTTCCTGCTGAAGCCAGTTGCATTAGAATCAAAACTAAACTTTACCACATGTACCTTTAGAAATCCCAGATTTGTCTTCCTTGGGACCAACACAAGGTCCGAAGGGCTTGAACTTGCCGGATCTACAGAGAGAGCACTCTCCAACGCAGCTGGCATTCACAGCACAGGATTGCTCTTAGAATGCTCCAGCTTCGGCAAGCTCCAAATCTTCAGCAGCCATGACATCATAGACACATTGGTCCTTCAAGTCTCCCCAATGCTCACATGCCTCCTCAGCAGCTTCCATGGAAATGGTGGATTCGCCAAGGCGGCGGCGTCCATCTCTTTCAGGACCAGGCATACTGCATTGCACTGGGTGCTGGGGGAATCTGGCTGTTTGGAAGAGCTTGGGTTCTGTTTCAAGGACTTGCCATTCATTGCCAAAGGCATCTGGATCAGTCATGATGGTTCCATTGCGGGACAGCAACTTGCCAGTTCCAAACTCTCCCAAGAGTCCTTGGCTTCCACGGTACTCTTCAAAGCTGGCACCAACTGTCTTGACACTGACAAGGTCCTTGAAGGATTGAATGACAATCTGCTTTCCCTCTCCAAGCTCAATGGTGAAAACATCTTGCTTGGAGTTGATCTTCTTGTGGGTAACAGTGTAACTGTCAAGTTTCTCAGAGTCCAGATCAGCATTGGAGATGCCATCCAACATGTAGCTACCATATTCACCAACCTCTAGAACACTGTCTCCGATTTGAACAGCAGCAGACTCAATGTAAGAGTACTGGTACCGGGCCTTGGTTCGAATGTGGATGGCCAATCCAGTTCCATGTCCAAACTTGGGGCTGTCAACAAAGACCAAGTCACACTCTCCATGGAAATCAAACCACTTGCCAGCCCAGGACTTGAAGTGAGGGTCGCCAGTGCCAGCACCATCCGTGATTGTTTCACAGGCTGTGAGGGTAATAGACCAAGAATTAAGTGTTCCTGTGTCGCCAACAGCATCATCATTGATGTCTAATGTCCAGTAACCAATGGATTGGTGGCCATTGAAAGTAGAAAGAGCCTCCTCCGGCTGAACCTCTAGTCCATCTTGATTACAAAGGTTATTGGTGCTACTAGCTCCATTCAGACTTTCGGTAGCGGAATCATCGAAAGTAACAACAAGGTCATCACTGGACCCGCAATCATCGTATTGAAGCCGAATCACATCAACAGGGTCAGTTGTTGGGTCTGGTCCATCCATGGTGAGATCAAGCTCCAAGTCAGCAGTCCAAGTGTGGGTGATGTCCACTGAAATGTCGACGTCACAGATTTCAAAGCTGGCATCTACAAAGATGCTGTCACTAACCCTACCCCTATCTTGTCCAGCTCCTGGGATCGCCAAGTTAGGAGAAGAATTGTATGTAACAGTTTGAGCCTTGGCAGAAGACAAGCTGCCAAGGAGGGACAGGGCAATGAAAGTGATCATCATGTTGGCAGTGTGGTTTGGGGGGAATTGAAATTGTGGGTTTTGGTTTCAATTTTATGAGATAGGTTGTGTGGGTTTGCTTCGATGGAGACTCCCTCTAGCTAGCTAGTAGCTACTGGTAGTAGAGTACTAGACCTACCAGGTAGCTATTTTTTAATAGCTCGTAGGGTACTCAAGTTTACAATGTATTAATTAATAACGGTATGCGGAGAATCCGATCGGAAGACTTAATTAAGGAACCTGGACTGGCTTCCTGACGGACCCATTACAAAGTCAGTGTGCAGGGACCCAAAGAAGCAAAAAAGTAAGTGTGTTCAGCTCATCACTGGTACCGTACTGTACTAGTAGTATCGTACTCTTTACTGGCCCAGAAAAAGATCGAGGTCAAATCGTCAGCTTAGACGGAAGACGGACAGATTGCATTCTGTTATAAATATTGAACCTCGATCCACTGTGACTGACTCATGGGACGTGTTTGCTGAACCTGCCGCTAAACTTCGTCTTGACTTCCACCACTCTTCCACCCCAGGTAAGTCAAGACCAAGAGGGGTCAAGTAAAACGGTAACGCACAATGATTAATAGTAGTTTTAAAAATATCTAAAGGTACTATTGCGCCGAAGGCTGATTGCTTTTGTTTCACTCCTTCAAGACAGCATGTGGTTGCCCGCCCCTCAGGCTTCAGCCACCCCAAGCTGTTCTCTTCCCTCTCATCCGGTCAAACAATTTGGGGGCATTCACAATGAGTGAGGAAATTGGGGGGATTGAGTCACAAAGTGGCGAAGAAGCCTTTGGGAAGTAATCCGTTCTCGAGTACCGTACTGCCACGATTTGCAGGGGGCTGTGGTGAACGCGACCAAACAGGATGGCCCAGAGCCCTGATGAGTGTGCAAGTTGTTTTCGCATCGGACGACAAAGAAAGGCTTTGTGATGCAGCTTCTTGCCCTGTACGGCCGCCCAAGCATCAAAGGCGAGCCTTGGCGAGCCACATACGGGCGAAGAAGTGGAAAATCAAAGAATGGCTAGATAGCTATGATAGTCCAAGCAACCATGGTTGCATGGTTCTGCCTTCTCCTACTTCACATTGATGGCTTGATTGTCCAGGAAGGTTTGAGAGCTAGCCTACATGTACGTACCACAACAACCAATCAAACTGGAATACATGTAGAATGAGGATCTACTAGGCTTCGTTAACGTTGCCAGGCTAACGACAAGAAAATACTTCTATTTAACGAGATGCTAGAGCTAGGATTCATCTACATGATGCGTTTTTACTCTAACTTCAGCTATCGGTGGGTACACGACAGCTGTATTTGCTTGAGAGCCCAAGGTCGAGTTTGACGCGCAAGTAAAGCAGCAAAGTTGAATGAAGACAGTGTAGTCCACGTGCCATGGCGTTGTCATTGGCTTTCCCTGTCTCCATTGAAGTTGTTGCAAAAGAAGGCCTTGTTTCTCTGTGAGCTCCAGATGCCAGAGCGCCAACAAGACACAAAGATTGTTGCATGTCGCGAACAGTGTCCTCATTATTACAAAGAGAACGTTGAACCCATTCCGGAATCGTGACATTTGACAACGTCTTCTCTGTTGATTTTCTTCCACTTCATTAGTGCCCCACAAGACCACGCCCGATTATATAGAGAGGGGGCTGCCAGTGGATTGAGTCGATTGTAGGAAGGATCCGTGGAATGATGATGGAAGGGAGCGGCCGGTCGAGAAACAGACAACTTTTGTTGTTTGCTGTGCCGCGTCTTGAACCCCAGTTGCGACGCAACGCCGCTATTCGAACGCGACGACCGCCATCCATGTTGTGTGCGAGTAGTAATCATCTTTCCTTTGCGTTGTATTGATCCAGCTAGGCAATCGACTCTGGGTTGAACACTTCTGGACGAAATGGCGGCTCAGGGCATTCCACTGAATTTATCATTCCCAACGCTCAGAATAGTGGCAGTGCGCACCTCCTGAAGTCAAGAGCAAGTCAAACAAGCAAGAAAGAAGACGGTACTGTATGTAATACTCCGTAACCGATACCAGCATTCGTGGGGCCCGCTACTGTCCACCGTCGTACCCAGAGGATGGTGGTGGTGCTCCTTCAGTTTATGCTAAGGCAGCCAGACTTCGTAACCCAAGGCACGAAGATGAGAGATTGCAGTGACTGTTTTGCCCCGTTTCCCTTTTCAGGGCAGTTCTAGCTAGGTTAGCTTGCTACGAAAGTAATAGAATCAGGCGATTGGATCATTCACCGGAATGGTTGATTGCGCCGAAGGCTTCAAATACATTAGGTCTACAAGTAGGTCCTCCACCGTAAACATGCAGTTGTTTTGCTATCATTTAGTGACGATCAGCGACAGACACTATAGACTACTAGTCATTGTTGTGCAAGGATGCTATTCCAACGACTTCATCAGTGTTCCGTCTGAATTCCTTCTTTCATCTAAACCGACCAATCCATTCCTTCTCTTGTGTCCATCCATATACTCAGGGATCAATTCCATGCCTTGCCCAAAATGACAGATGCACCACCATCTAAGCCCAGCATCATCCCTGTCAAACCTCCAATCAACGCAATCCAAAACTTACACTGAACCGAATCCTCCTACTCCAACACTGCTTCAAGCAAATCTTGGGAGCTCTTCCACGTCATCCTGGTCCTTCAAGTAGTTGGCATGGATTGCAACTGTGTTCAGTGTTGTTTGGATCCTGTTGTGCATACCGTGAGCATGCAGAATTTGCTTTCTTTTCCTTTCTGAGCGCCTTTTGTTCCTTGACCATGCAAGATCGGTGATCCACGATTTCCACGGTGAATCTGGCTTCTTGGGTTCGGCTTCTGGATTGATTTTGGCTGCACTCACTTGAAAAGACAGCGTAGATGAGGGCGTTAAGTTTGAAGACTGATGTCACATTGCACATTGCACTCGCTCGACGTGGAAGAGGAAGCTCCACGGCAGGCGTGGATCTCCCCACGAAAAACGATTGCTGTTTTCAGATCGAAACTCCCACCACATTGGGACGATACCGACGTACCGGTCCCGTACTACCAGGTACCGGTATCATACCTTGTACCAATACTCTAGCTGGACTTGACGAGCACTCCTTCTGGATGAGCGTGGTGAAGGATGCTGGAGCTATCGTGGAGGAGCGACCGATGCTCAAAGAGAACGAGAGGGACGTCCACATGCCACTCACAATGCACTTTTGGCCGGGCTGCTGGGCTTGTTGGAACCACACGTTCTCTCGTCTGCCCGATTCTGATTCATTCGAATCTTTTACTCGAACGATGTCTTCTCCTGCGGCTGTCTTCTGGGACTACGAGAACGTGCCTCTTCTCGCATCAGTTCCTGCCTCCGATGCTAGCAAGGCGCTCATCGACGCACTATCTCCGCACGGAATCAGAATTGTGGATCGAAAGGTCTACTATGACACCGAAGGCGACCTCTCGTTGAATGCAGGTGACCTATGCAAGAATGGCTTTACTTTGGTCAATACACCACGCCGTGGACAAAAGGAGTCCGTCGACAAAAAGCTGACCGTCGACATGCTTTGTTTTGCATGGGACAGATTGAGTGAAACGGATGTCAAACCATCTGTCGTCCTTATCACGGGCGACGGAGACTATGTCTATGCATTGAACAAGCTAAAGGATCGGAGAGTCAAAGTGTTCATCATTCATGGCAAGGAATGTAGACTGTCGGCCGACCTCCAGTCCATTGCAGATGTTCATATGAGTCTGTTTGATGACATTCTCGACAAAAATCGGCAACTAGCAGCAGAGGAAAATGCTCGCCGTTTGCGCAAGATATTATTGCAGGAAGTCTCCAAGGAAGATACAAAGGCAGAGGACGGATGGGTCTTGGCAAGCCAAGTCGCCGAGATTTTTCATCGGAAAACTGGCTCCGCACATAGCGGTACCGGTACCAGGGCAAAGCTTGTCTACAAGGAGGCACGCGAGTTTGCTATGGAAATGGGATGGCTGGAGAAAGGGCGATGCTTCCTTGGTAATGGGAAGGGGGAGATCATAGCCACCAACAACGCTGGACCTAGATTCTCTAAAGAAGAATTCCTTCGTGTCAAGAGTCTCAGTGGCATCGGGTCGGATAAGGCTACCAACCAAGCAGCACCTACATCTACTGGTACGATTGGTCCTCCTGCAGGTCCCTCTACGAGAATCTTTATCAAAAACATCCCCCGAGGCACAAGTGAGCTCGACCTCGTCGAGTTCATCGAGAAGCAGCTCGATTCCACCGTGATTCATGCCTACCGAAAGCCTTGGTACGAAGCTCCCTATACATTTGCTCATGTGGCTCTTGAGACAGAGCGAGACGCGGAGCGATTGATTATTTTGGCCACTGAATCAAAGCTGATCCTTGGTGGCCGCCATCTCAAAGTCGATTACGACCGATTCTGTAAGGTTCATCCCAAGCAGTCCCCATCGTATGTTCGTGGCGACATTGAAAAGGACTTGGTTGAAGGAGATAGTACGCTAGCATTCTGCAAGATTCTAAAATTATCGACAGTCGAAGGTTGGGCAAAAGCCAGTGTCGTCAGCAGCAGATTCCAACGGTATTTGATTCTGGGAGCAGCGGATGATTTCCCTGCACGCAGTCGTGACGACGCCTTGCGACAGGGCTTGATCGAGTGCGGAAGAAGCGTTCATCATCAACAGCGCCTTGCCGGTTTTGCCCATGTTTCGCAAAGCCAACTTGTGCCAACTGAGAATCAAGAGCATATTTGCTTACGTCTGACTCCAAAGGGTACCCAGCTGTTGATGACGCGACAAGCCCCAGTGCTACTCGACAACACCCTTCCGAGCCTGCAGAAGTGCAAGACGCAGCACCTATACATCAAAAGCCTTCCAGTGAGCACGACTGTTCGTGAGCTCGTGCATTTCTTGAAAACGGAGCACTCGTTAACCATCAAGAAGGCTTGCATTGACCCTACGAAGCCAGGATATACATATTGCACTGCGCATGTAGAGTTTGCGACAAGTCGTGACTCGGACAAGGTGCTGGAGATGTGCACTGGCAACCGACTTCGTTTGGAGAACAGACCCCTGGCGGCCAGCGTTGACAAATTTATCCCCGATTGGGATGCCTACTGTCCAACACGAATCTATACTGCCGAGCACCCTAGCTCGGTCACTCTTTATCATGAAGCGTCCTTGCTACCTCTATCAACTTTGTCATCCAAGAGTTACAAGGCAGACAGCAACAATCAGAACAATCAAGCGGGCAACTTACCAGATCTCACAGCTAGACAAAGCTCTGAGGAACGTCGTGGCGGTAATGCGTCCCCATTTTCGGTTACACAGGATCTCTTGTGGTCGTAACTTCCAGAGTGTTGTTGTGCTCTTCCTGTTGGAAGCTATAGCGGTACGGTCCAAAACCAAAAACCCTGTTTTGAGGACAACGAGAGCCATGCCAGTCCCCATCTCTCTATTTTTGTCTTCAACTTTGCTAGTTTGGCTTACTATTTTAATCAATTATCCCTCTATTAGAGTTTCCATTCCATTTCTAAGCCATTAGGATCATATCCACCGCTAGCTAGCAAGAAAGAGAAGTTACAGCCACCGTACGACGGTTCGGTCGCAGCTCTCTTCAGACCTGACCAAAAGAGCCAAAATGTGAGCTTGGTTTTGGAGGACATTGACTTCAGAAACCTGCAGTCACAAGGAACACTTCAACTTCAAGGAGGCAGAAATCGTTTTTCTGGAGGAGAAAGTGATCCATGGACCGACGTATCGACGGCAACCCATAAAGCTGGTACCAGGTAGGTACTGTAACACTGTACTCCGTAACTGGCGCATTCATGACGATTCGAGTCGTGGATAAATCTAGTCCTAATCAATTTTTGGGAGCGTTTTCAAAAATTCATTAGAGCTCTTTTTTGAGCTCTAATGCATTTTTGAAAACGCTCCCAAAAATTGATTAGGACTCGATTTATCCACGACTCGAATGATCAATCGTCATTCACTCCATCCTCCAGTTTGTGGCATCAACTTGGGAGAAACTTGAGTAGAAGTATGGTGATTATGTGATTATGCTCAGTTTTGCTACGAAATTGGCAAGATTATTGAAAAGTGAACGGAGAGCTGGATGCTGCATTGGAAATCTTTGGAAAAGGGCAGCTCCATTTGTGATTCAGCTTTTTAAAATAATGATGCTGCCTTTTTTCAATAACATTGCTTCTATCCTGGAAGGAAAAGGCGACTATGAAGGTGCATTGAATTTACTGTACCAATAAGTTCGTACCTGGTACCATCACTGAGTCACCACACGCGTACCAGAAAAGAGAGCGATATCAGTCCTCCTCAACCTACAGCAATGTGGGGCTTTGCTTGCTCAAAAGGGTGACTTGGATGGTGCTTGAATTGTTCAAGACACTCGAGTTATTCAAGAGAATCCGTGCCTGGCAAAGATGAAGCTACGGTTGCCAACACCTACAACATCATAGGACATGCTCTTCTGTCGAAGTTGGCTGGACCTGCGCTGCGGAAAAAGGGTGACTTGGATGGTATTCACCAGGAAGCACAAACAAGTAGGCATTGGAACTGGGAAAGAATTATCCTGAGCATCTGCCTTATGCATGCATTGGGGAGTTGCTTGTGACAAGGGTGACTTTGGTGATGCAACTAAAATGCTCCAAGAAGATTGCGCCATTGAGTAGTCTGTCTGGGGCAAGAAGAATCATCATGAAACTGCAACTACCTACAACAACCTGGGAAAAGTCCTATTTTCTAAGGGTGACACTGAGGGGGCCTTGTCACAATTTGTAAATTTGTGGCTATTATGGAAGTTGCACATGGGCTTCTTCGTCACCCCCGAACAAAGACTTGCCAAGAGAACATGGAAGCTGCCAAGTTCTTGCTACCGTACTAGGTAGCTATTAGTTAGAGAATCCGTCCAAAGTATGGTTGTAATATGACACCCCCACCTACTTCTCCTGTGTGCTTTGATCCACGGCGGAGGCGCGAAGCAACAAATGCCACAGGCAGCATGTGTACGATCCAACAATCTACGGAACGCGTTCACCGCCCAGGTTCACACAGAGACCGCCCGAAGAAAACCACTTGAACAGAGGCATGAAACAACCGAATAGAAGTAAGTGACCAAATATATATGTACATGTACTATTCGCTCCTCGAAAGCAAGAAGCTAGCCAGCTAGTTTGCATTTTATGGAGCCAAAATTTTTGCGAGAGCTCTTTCCATAGCCACTCTCTATGATAGCCCAAAATCGATCTATATTAGTAGTCATAAGATGCCGAGAGCGATGGTCATGTTGCAAGCAGATTCCGTGAACGTTTTGTTGCTTTGGTTTGCTGATGATTAGTACTGTTGTGCCTGTTGCTGTTTGGTGAGTACAAACTCCCGATACTTGGTGGTGGCTCCTTTTTGAAAACTGTCAATGGCAAAATTGACCACGGCTTGATTGATCGTATTGGCCGCGGCTTGCAATGCCGCTTGGGGCAGAATCCGCAGAGGTCCCGGAAGAATGCCACTGGTTTGAAAGGCAATGCGTCCCGAAACACCGTCGGCCATGGGTTTTAATTCGCCACTGACTTGAATGTTGATGCCCAAATCTTCCGCCGTGACGGACAATCCTGGCAACAGCTGAATATTGGGATCGAATCCTACGGATTGGAGCAAAAAGACGGGTTTATCGGGATCGTTTTGTGCATATCGCGTCTGCATTTTGACATCAACCGACGGCGCCAATTGGATAGTGACGAATTGGAGTGGCATGACTTGGAGTTGATACACCGACGGGCGCAATTCTTGTATCAAGGATTCGTCCCAAATGGAATTTGCCAGGGCTCGTTCGTCGGCGATCCATTCTTTAATGTACATTGCGTCGTTATTGTCATTGATATTATTGTGGTTCGATGCTGCCAGTTGCGTGGTCAACTGCGCCGTGGCTCCAAATTCAACTCGTCCCGAAGATCGATCCAAGGCAAAATGAGGACCTTTGCGAGATAATAGAATCTTGCGTTGACTGGGAGCGGATGCTGTTTCGGGCTGTCCGTTGGAACTGCAAAGTTGCGTTCTTGGCGTTCTCACTGATCGTGTTGGTCGGCATTGGATTTGAAAGGCGTCCACTGCAGGTAGCAGCGAGGAAATTGACAGCAACAGCAAGAGTGCTGGTAGCAGAGGAAGATGCAGAGCAGGTCTATTCTGGGATATCATTGTCATTTTATTGTCGTCCTTATCTGTCTTGTGTGCTACATTTGGTGTTTCTGTGGATCTGTCTGTTGTTGAAGAAAAATGACACTTGGCAGATCTTGGAGTGAGAAGGAACAAAAGATCTTTTTGCCTCTGACGTCAGTGCATGACTGATCCAATACTAGTGACTAAACGCAAGTATGACGTCACCAACATCACAAATCCACACAACGGCAGAGATCCGAGAAGATAGCGCCGATAGATGATCAGGGAGCTCAGAGTGCGCCAACAACCAAAGAGACAATGATGATGATCTGCCGGAGAGCTACCAGAACAAGCATCAGGCCGTTGCCACGCTGTGTTTCTCCAACCTCAGCTTCCAGATGGCCCAGACTAGTAGCCCGTTTCCTGCAGACCTGGGCAGATGTGCCACCACGAAATTTTGCAGCGCTCGAAGACAGTATCCACCGTACCGTGGGAAACGACGTGAAAGATCCAATTCTGAACCAACAGATTGGCAAACTCCAGTGGCTCGACCGTGGACTCAAGATTTCATCTTTCAAGGAAACTGAAGCAGCTTTGACCATGACACTCAAGCTGCCATCCCGGTTGCATCCCTCTTTGTTGGAATTAAAATCACAAATACAAAAAACAGCCGAATCAGAACTGGAGCAATGGATCTCACAGCACAACTACATTGCTCTGCAATCCACCAAAATACAGGTCGATGTGACCAAACAACCAAAACCGGTCCAAAAAGTCAAGGCTTCCACTATTCATTTGTCGGACGAAGAAGAAACGCCAGAAGACCAACTAGGACCCGGTCTGGCCAATGTGTCGCAATTTCTTGCCGTGTACAGCTGCAAGGTTAGTACATGTACTCAATACCAACAACTTACTTACTTGCAACCTCCTGCGATACCTTTTCCTTGAATCTCATCTCTTTAACTACATTTCTTCATTCGTTTCTGCTCGATCAGGGCGGCGTGGGGAAAAGTACCGTGGCCGTCAACCTGGCATATGAATTGGCACGCCAGGGAGGAAAGATCGGATTGTTGGATGTCGATATTTACGGTCCCAGCCTTCCTATACTTGTAAAGCCAGAGGATCCGGTGGTCCGACAATCACCACTGGGGGCAGGAATGGTATATCCTATTTCCCACAAGGGTGTCAAACTCTTGTCGTTGGGATTTGTGTCGTCCAAGGTAGATTTTGCCTTTTAAAAAATTGTCACGGCATCGAGCTGTAACTGTTCGTATCTAGAAAACTGACAATGTTTCATCCATTGTCTCTTGTTACTCTTCTCATGCTACAGAGTGGAGTCCCTGGCAGTGGGCCCGAAAGTGGCAGTGCCATTATGCGAGGACCCATGGTGGGTCGAGTGGTCACTCAATTGTGAGTTGGCGCGGGACGTGTTCGTTTGTTTTGTGCTGGATTAATATCCATTTCTCACTCCACTACTCTTCCCGTTAGACTCAAAGGAACGGATTGGGGTGACTTGGATGTCTTGGTCTTGGACTTGCCACCGGGTACGGGAGACGTGCAACTCACGGTGTGTCAAGACATTCAGTTGGATGGAGCCGTCGCCGTCACGACGCCGTCCAAGCTGGCTACCGAAGATACTCGCAAGGGAATTCACATGTTTTCGTCTCTGGGAGTATCCACCATGGCACTGGTGGAGAACATGTCCTACTTTGTGGTACGTCAACAAAAGAATGTGATTCTCGTGTTCGTTCGGATGGTCTGGATAATGTTCTCTCATGTCTGCATACAAAACCGCCACAGTGCGACGGTGGCGGGAAACACTATCCCTTTGGCAAAGGACAGCAAGAAGCGTTGTTGCAAGACAAATCCATCAATCCAGCCAATATCGTGTCGTTGCCAATTTCGTCCTTGGCCAATGACGCTACAGAACAGGGAGAACCGATTGCCCTGACGCGGCCGGAACGAGCCACAGAGGAACTCGATGCATTGCAAAAACTGGCCACGATCATCTCCAAAGAGCTCTTGCTCGCGCAATTTACACAACCCGATAGCTTTGTGCGGCTCGATGGTGTCGATTTCCCCCTGGATACCATGGCGTGTTCCATTGGAAAGGATGGGGCCGAGTTTGTGGTTCGCTTGTACTCGGATGCCGGAGCCACCAAGATTCAACTTCCAGCGTTTCAACTTCGAGCCCGTGATCCCAAAACTGGAGAAATCATGCCGGGAGAATCTCTTGAACAACCCGAAAGGAGCCCCAAGACGCTGCCCTCGACTGTCGAGAAGAAGGGCCACTATGGTTTTACGGTCGAATGGGCTGACAGAGCCACACTGATATACTCCTTGCAAGCTGTAGCCAAGGCTGCACAAGGAGCTGCCCAGGGCAAAATATAGCGTAGTGGATCTATCTAGATGTGTAGGAGTTTTCGCAACCATCATCTTGATAGAGTCTTCCTGTGACGAAAGGCTGTGCGAGGATGGAAACAGATGGGAATGGTGAATGCGTTTTGTTGGTGCAAAAACAGGAAAGAACGTTTTCGGGGAGATCAATCCACCCTTCCTACAACCTGAACAAGCCACACATCAAATCACAACAAGAACGCAGTGCTGATCCCACTATTGCTAACTCTACAGCGTAGCTAGATCAGTTAGTCTATATTAACCCAAAGTTACGACATGTTCTGGTATTGGCCAGAGATGTGCGTATTTGGTTTGAAGATATTCCGCCTTAGCAATTGCTCCCCACTCCTTGTACAGATTGATGGCTTCTTTCATCCGGTATGCTGCATCGTCTCTATCACCCACATCGTTAAGCATGTACTCACCAAATCGTTCATTTGCCAAGGCAGCATCATTGATGAAGCCTTGACGCCCAGCTAGTACTACTGCAATGTCATACTTGTTCCGCGCGATGTGTTGCTTGCCCTGGAGCGCTGCCATCTCCGCCTCCAACAGAGCCTGGTGGTGTTTGATGTTTGGGTTGCCCTTTTCAACCCATTTGCTTACCAGGGACAACATCTTTTTTGCTTCTTTGGTGTATTGGTTCTTCTTCTTTGTCGTTGTGCGAGCCATCTGAAACAGCGACAGGCCTCGAAAGAGATTGTCGCTGTAGCATACGAAACTCCCAGGACACCCCTTCGTGACAGGGTCATTGGATAAAGCGAGCTTTGCACTCTCTTCAAAATGTCCAAACCAAAGGCACAACTGAAGTTTATGACACTCGAATAAGGCCTGCTGTGCTTTGGTGGGGAAATCTAGCACTGCTTCATCCATCGCTTCACCTGTCATAATTGTAGGTTCAGCAACGCCAGGCGTCGTCAGATTCAGAATAGTTTGAAATGCAGGGGACAGGAACTTGACGTAGAGGTCTTGCTTGAGCTGCTTCATTTGCTGTGCGAACATTCTGCACTCCCGTTCTAGTGTTTTGAGAGAACGGCCGGCAACGAAAGCACCCTGGAGATACAGATTTATGCTCTGAAATGCCGGAGAAAAGCTTCCCGTCTGCATTCCCACCTCGTATCCCTCCTTCAGAGCTCGTAGAGTGCAATGTAGTGGTCTCACATAGTGAAGATACTGAAACAGCAAGGAATGAGCAAAACTAATCATGAACAACAAAAGAACAACCACGCATCGTCACTCAGGCAATGACAGCATTCACTCACCCCGCCATGGACCACCAGATGGACTCTGGCAACCATGGTTTTGCTTTTCATCTGAGACATCATCTCCAATGCGTACTCCCCAAAAATCCTTCCTGTTTCAAAATCAGAGAGGAAACAAGCCATGATGAACCCAATGCTGGCAAAGTTGGCAGGAGCATTCTCAGACAATCCATATTCCAAGGTCCATCGATAAGCTCGCAGTATAACAGGAGTGAGCAGTGGATCTTTGAGCATGTATGCCGCTGAGATAAGTCTCTCAAGCAACTTCATGGTTTCAATCTTGACCGGGTCTTCAATGTACTGCATGGACTCAATTTCTTCCGCTTTTCGCGACTTGGCTTCCATTTTGATGCGGGCAAGACCAGCCACCGATGCCAGACCTTTCGTGAGCTTTGTCTTGGGAAAGGAGCACCGTAGCTTTTTGAGGCACAACAGGCAATGATCCATAGCTTCTTGTACACGACCTTCCAGATACAATCGATGCACCTGTAAATTGTACACTCGTGCCTTATCTTTGTCGGGAAGATCTTGTCGTGAGAGAATCTGATTGCATCTTGAATCCATAGATTCAAAGTTGCCAATGAGACCTTCGACTTCTGCTGAAGTGAGGAATAGGTCCAGTGTAGTGGAGTAGTGATTCTCCCAGCAATCTTGTTGAAGGCAGTTAATTCCCTTGGCAGCATATCTAGCTGCTGTTTCAAAGGCTGCCAATTTGGTGGCCTTGTAAGCAGCCCGAAGGTTGAGTTCTGCCAGTTCCACATGTGAAACATTGCATACTGGATTGCTGGCACTCGACGACGACGACACTGATGCTCCACCTTCATTGAGTAGATTGGCAACAATGAACACAGCACTTTCCAATTCAACCTCGTTGAGTTTAGTAACCAGAATCTCTCCTATCCGAGACTGCACTGACTTGATACTCTTGTCATCCTCGTCATCATCGGCCATCAATGCCATGGCGGCATCCAAGACTTTGCTGTGTGCCCAAATAATTTTGGTTGGGTCATCTGGCTTTCGAAAAAAGAGTCTCTTTTCAAGGGCAATGGATAGGCAGTCATCCAGTGACAATTTCTTGTTTATTGTTGTCGCTGTTGTCGTCTTCCAGTCATCCCAAACAAGCTGCAGGGTCTTTTCATAAAACGACGACCCCAAACAGGCTGCAATTTGCAGCAATTCACAAACTTGTGGTGAGCAAGTTGCCAAGGATTGTTTCATGACATGTGCCACATTATCCGTGGCTTCTGCCAATGTTTCAATTCGTGCCACATCCCAAATCCATTTCATGGTCCCCAGATCGAATGTGAGGAGCATTTTTTCCTGCAGCAGCTTGAGAAATGCCACCATAAAAAAGGCATTGCCATTGGTTTTGGAATGACAGAGTTGCGCCAGCTCAAGGACGCCACTATCATCTGTGAGCAACAAGTCTTGCAGCCATTCCTTGACATGCGTCATGTCCAGATTGGGCAAGGCGATTTCCGTCATGTGGAATCCAAATTCGCTGGACTTGTGATCCTTCCAATCTTGAATAATGGCATGTGTGAGATAGTACGACTGCGAATGATTGCTGCTGCTGTTTGGCTGATCCAGATCCGATCGATAACATCCAATCACAACTAGATCATTCTTCTTCGTTTTATTGGTGGTGGTGGTGCCAGTGTTGTCACCACTGCTGGATCTTGTTGCGGATGAGGCCGTATCATCTGCCAGCAATGCCTCCATGAGTTTCAAGGACGGTTCGTCAATCCATTCCAGATTGTCCAAGATGATTACGAGTCGCTTTGGCAAAAATGTTGTCACAATCTGAAATAGACGTTGAAATGCATAGTACAGTCGGTTCTTGTGCTCTCCTGTGGTGGGTGATGGGACACTCCCTTGTGGAGGATGAGTTCCACACATATTTTTAGTAGAGCTGATACACGTACTAGTAGCAGTGCCCATAAAGTGCTGCAAGGCTGGAAATGTAAGGAACAAAAGGGGGAGTTCATCCTGAAGTTCCGAATTGAGTTTCTCTCGCAGGAGCTGGAGCGGAAAGGCAGTACTATCGACCACCAAAGCCAATATTCCATCACAAAGCTCCTGTATGGCTCCTGCAATCCCCATGTACGGGGCTTCCTTGGAGGATGTCGAGTTCATTCCAAAGTCCCCTGCAATCACAAAAATGCCGTCTTGGTTGTTGCACGAATTATGAATGGAATGAGCCAATCCAGTCTTGCCAGTACCGGATTCTCCCGAGATGAGAATGAGTTGTTTGGCCCCTCTGTGGGATGCAGCAAATACGAGATTCTGAAGCAAGGCTCGTTCCTTGTCTCGTCCATACAATTTCTTATTATTGGAGAACTGGAGTTTGTTCAACGTCAGATGCTTCGTTTTATCCTCCACATGGTCTCGCAAAGACTGTTGGACGAGGGACGGAAATTCTTCCGGCAACTCGGCATCACAACTACTAGTACTAGTATTAGCTTCTTCACCCACCCGGAACGATGTTCCCGAGATTAGTCGAGAGCTACTCGTCTGACTGGTAAAGCCAGGCCGTGTTGAAGATCCCGTGGAAAGACGTCCGCGGGTCTTCTTGCTACCGCTACCGTTGTTGTTGGTGGTGGTGATACTTCTCGAGCTGCTGTTCATCATAGACATAGAATCCGATATAGAGAGACACGGTAGATATTACCGTTCGAAAGACGTGACACTGGACCCCAGTGAACCAATGGAGCTGGTACCGATAGTTGGTGGAGATGGATACCAGCGCACTTTCGATGAGATTCTTGTGCTCTAAAAGCTTGGTGCCACAGCTGAAACTCACGACGCACGCACGCGTCCAATCAGGAAGGCTAGGGAAGCCGGGGTTAAAGAACACGTTCGTCGCTGTATTGGAAGAGGACTCGGCATAACTATGGAGACCCTTTTTTGGATCTTAATGACTTAGTGACTTGGTTACTTAGTACTGCTGAGTAAGCAGAAGTACCAAAAGATACCGTCAACATGCCACCGGTACCGGTACACTTTGTTTGAACCCATGCGTGCTCCCGGTACTCGTACAGTGTTTAGACTTTAGAGGTCTGGTCTCTCTCTTGCTTGGTTGGTTGGTTGGTCTTGATTTTGTTCAGTAGAGCATTGTATTCTCGCCGCCAACGAGCCCAAGCCACTTTTTGGTCCAGCCTAGCTACATGTAGTAGCAGCCGTTCAGGGGCAGCCAAGATTTGACAAGCACTGGCTGAAGCACTTCGGTTTGTGATCGTTTCCTTTGCGGATGCCAAATCAATCAAGAGCTATTGCCATTGCCGCCCGTACATCGACTAGCTAGCTAGCTGGAACTGCCAAAGTCTTGGCTTTTTAAAAAAAATAAAAAGAAGACATGAATCATTGTACATTATTGATTTCAAAGCGACACGCTTTAGCAGCTTTTGCGGTACGCTTCAAGAGAAACAGAGCCATGGCAGATCATTTCCGAGGCTGACCTTTCCAGTCAGCTCGGTGTCACATGCAAAGAAGATGTAGATATACATATGTACTTGAATATCTGCTAGCTAGCTAGACCAGCTAGAGAGCAGTTGTTTTCGCCCATTCAGGAAAGCTCGTGGCGTCCTCCTTCAAGACCCACGGAATGAAGGTGAAGGCGCCCATGAGAAGAACGACGGAAGATATCATGTTGAGAACGAGTCCCCCCTTGTTCATCTCGCGCAAGGGTACGCGGCCTGTCGAGAAGACCACCATGTTGGGAGGAGTTGCAATAGGCAATGCAAAGGCACAGCTGCAGGCAAATGTGACTGGGATCATCAACGTGTATGGATTGGTCTCCAACGCAATGGCCAAAGATGCAGCAATGGGGATCATAATGTTACTTGTGGCAGTGTTGGATGTGAGCTCTGTCAGCCAAATGATGATGAACACGACAACAAACACCAATCCAGGCGTCGAAAGGGAGTCGAAGCCTTTGAGTTCTTCACCCTGGGAAGGAAAAAAAGAAGAAGAGCTCGTCAGATCAGACTGAAAAGATGACCGTGATCATGAAGTGCATCCAGTCGCAGTAGAAACTTACCAAGAATGCTGAAAGACCAGACTCAACAAACGCCTTGGCCAATGCAAAACCTCCTCCGAAAAGAAACACAATATCGTAAGGCATTGTGTTGGCCGTTTTCCAGTCCAACAACGTGGTGCGGTCGCCGGGGGTGACATCTTCGGACTCGTAGCCAGGGGCATCACCCGCCATGTTCTTCCCGTCACCAGGCCAGATGAAGAGAAGAATGGCGATTCCCATACCAACGGTCGCATCTGCTATAGCAGAAGGTTCGGGGAAAAGGTTGGACCATCCTTTAATGGTCGCGTTCTCAAACTCTAGGTCCTTGCGGAACACCCAAAGAAGCGCTTCAAGAGTGAAGAGGGTAGCCACAATCACTTGTTCACGAGTCCAAGGTCCAAGCGCCTCGTACTGGTTCTTGAAGAGGTCTCGGTCCACGGATCCCATGTCGAGGTTTCGTAAGTACATGACCGAGAGGTAGGCCCAAATGAAGAAGGACATGATCAGGGAAATGGGCAATCCAAACCCTAGCCAGGTCGCGAACGTCATCTCAGGAGCTTCAGGAAAGATCAATGCAAGTTGTTTCTGGAAGACAAGGTTTGGTGGAGTTCCTAGGAGAGATGCCATTCCTCCAACGTTGGCGGCGTAAGCAATCCCGAGAAAGATGGCTGTAGAAAAGCGGCGGCTCTCTTGGTTTCCGCGATGGTTGGGAGTCGACTCTTCCACGGATCGGCAAATGGACAACGCGTTGGGGACCATCATGAGACTCGTTGCCGTATTGGATACGAACATGGACAGAAAGAAAGTCCCGCCCATGATGCCAAGAAGCAGGAGCTGAGGTCTTACGCCACACCAGGTCAACAGCTTCAATGAGAAACGGCGGTGAAGGTTCCACCTCTGGAGTGTCAGAGCCATGAGGAAACCGGAGATGAAGAGAAAGATCGTGTTGTTCGCGTACTGAGCAGTGATGGCCTTGCTGCTGACGATGCCAAAGAGAGGGAAGAGGACAATAGGAAGGAAAGCAGTAACGACAAGAGGGATGGCCTCGGTGAGCCACAAAGTCGCCATCCAGATTGCAATAGCAAGAGTCTGGTTAACTTTGCGATCGTCGCCGAGTTCGTAAAAGCAGAAAACGACGCCCACGATCATCCCGACAATGCAAAAGAATGCCTTGACTTTGAAACACTTGTGTTGGTTGGCTTCGTACTCCTCAATGGCAAGATCACCGTCAGCTTTCAGCCCATCGCCGCGATTGAACTCGTGATTTTCAGCGGATGCCGTTTCTTCCACATCCTCCGAGCTATCCTTGTTGTACTCGTACGTATCGGTCGCCTCAATCGAATCCCTGGCGTCGGCCTCGAGATCTTTGGGCTCTTCGTTGCTGATGAAAGTTGGTTCCGCCATGGTGACTGCCTTTTTCAATGAAATATGATATCAGGTCGAGTATCCATGTGCTGGACGAATTTATGAGCCAAATAGTGAAGCGCGTTTTCCCGGATGCAGGCTTTTGGATGGTACGCCCACACTTCGGATTGTTGCTGACACGAGAAACCTGCACATACCGTACCAAACAAGGAGAGCTTTACACCTACTGTATGAGTGAGATCACTTCCCCAGAATTCCCAGCAATAGTAGTTCTGCAGTAATTCTCATTTGCGCGAGAGATCGAGGAGTCCATGCAGATCTAAACACACAAACTCGAACCAAATAGCTTTGGAAAGCAAATCTCCAGGGACGTGTATTCCTTCGGCCCACCAGTACAGATCTTGCTACGGTATCCGGAGTGGTGACTGGTATCTTTCTGGTACATGGACAGGGTTCTTGCTGGTACATGCACAGGGTGCCAAGGTGGGGTGAAGTCGTCTCCTTCCGGAGTTTGGTGATGTTTGGTGGCATCGAGAAGAATGGTGTCAACATGCCTTTGTCTACCGGTACCGTACCCATCTCCCACCTGGCTAGCCAGTACCGGTAGTTTAAGTTTCGTCGTGGGTTTGCGGTGCTTGCAGGAGTGACTTCCATTCCCACTATGACGCGCGCATGACGTGGAGAAACAGAGCACACGCAAATATCTGTAGTTGAGAAGACTTAAAGACTGCTGGACGAATGACGATTCGAGTCGTGGATAAATCAGAATCTTAATCAATTTTTGGAGCCATCCTAATCAATTTTTGGAGCGGCTCCAAAAATTGATTAGGATGGCTCCAAAAATTGATTAGGATTCTGATTTATCCACGACTCGAATCGTATTCACTCCAAGGAAGATCCCTGCCAAATTAATGCCAGAACAAGAAGATGACGAGCAAAAGCCAAGCCATGACCACACCCTAAAACGAGCCCTCAAAGGCGTCAAGGAAGACTTTGAGCCACAGCGATCTTTAGACTTGGCGGAACCACTTGGGTCTCATGAGTGCCCGACGTATTTTGCGGAGCTTTGACGAACAAGCAAGAAATGGATGTTCTATGTGTTTCCTGTAGGCTCGACTGATTCAATCATTTAGTTACGTAAAAACCAATAGTGACATGCTTGCCAAATTATTCGTCATCGAATTTTAACTTGAGAGCCACCTCCCTTCCCTGCCCAGTCCGAGACCAACTAGTAGCTACTAGACCTCGATGTCAGTCGTCATTCCAGGAGCTTCATCCGCCCGTGACAGAACCTCAGGCTCTCCTCCTCTTGATAAAGGCTCGTCCGCAAAAGTGTCTTCGTAATGATCAGCTGCCGAAGCTATAGCGCTCGTCATATTGGTTGCGCTTTGGTCCATACTCGTACTTGTCGTACTAGTATAGGCACGGCGGTTGATTTCCAACCAGTAAGTCTGCATTTTGCCCTTGCCTGGTCCAAAACGAAATCACTGAATTAGGGGTGCATCAATCTGGACTCGGCTAGCAGACATTCACAACATACCTTTTGCTTCGATCAAGTCTTCACGGGCCGTTAGCCAAGCGCCTCTTCCCAACTCACGCACCCGTTCGGCAGTAGCCTCCGAGACTTGTATCTTTCCCTTCTCCCCGTTGCTATTGATAACATGCAGTGTACGAGTCAAGACCATGTTAGCCACTCCATCAGATGCGTGGAGCACAAGACGTTGGAACGATAAGCAGAGATGATGCTCACCTTTCCATGCGAGACGCAGTGTTGACTACACAGAGGAGCAGACAAAGTGAGCCACATAGAAATAAAACTCATCTTTTTTTTTTCATCCTCGGACCATCGTCTCCTGCGAATGCTTCATACCTGTGTCGCCTAAAGCACGTACAGAAAAGACGGCAGACAGTCAGCATACGATTCCTCCGAAAACGATCTCGTATTATGTACAGCGAAAGGTACTTACCAAAAAGCTGGAACCTGCTCTTCTCTCCACGCAAAACACCGGCCTGAAGAACGGAAGAAAAACCATTCAGAGTGAGCTACGTCGGGGTCACTATCGATACGTAGAGCTCTGCCTTTGCCACAAGTAGCAGTCCTCACCGTTACCGGACCACTGTTTTCCACGAGACAGGAGCCATTCAACATGCATGTGAGATGCACCAAACTATTTTGCATGCTTCTTGCTTTCCTCACCCGAGCCGACGCACCTGTGTAGTCCAACCCTTAGTTCTAGTGCACTGGTATCCGCTCCCAGCGTTCCTTCGAGGCCTTTGGTAACCACTCTCATCCTTTCTCGTGTATCCCAGGCAAACTTTGCCATTCGCACGGCATGGTCGTTTTGCGCTTCGGGGACTCCCGTAATGGCGACTGTTGTGGTTGTCAGGCGCAAGCAGAGCAAAGCAAAGCACACGAGAATCAGACATGCATTGAGTTTCTCAATCTTCCCCATCGTTTGCAAACGTTTCCTTACCGTAACAATCTCCGATCTAAAAGAACACAGGGGCAAAGCAAGAATGCCACGATAAAAAAAGATCCAATGAGTCAATGAAACATTTGAACAGCAAGCGTTTTGGAATCATCGGCCAACTCGACATACCGTTTCCACTGTGAACCGAATCGAGGTGGACGCGCATTTTTCAAAAAGAAGTGGCGATATGTATGAATGAGCAAAAAGACACATGCAAAAAAAAGATATCAAGATTGCCCAGGACCAACCTTTGAAAACACCCCTTCTCTTGGCCAGTTCGTCGAATGCCGAGTAGATGGCTTCGAGCAATTTGAAGACTTCGACCGGCTCACGCTTGGAACTCCAAGATGTAAAGCCTGTTTTCCAATTGAGACACAAACAAGACAGACAAAAAAGACAACCAAAACATTTGTGAGTTCCCCTGCCAACCAAGGCAAAGCAACAGTTTGTCGTGTGCTAAACAGCCTCGTATAGTGCGTACCCGCAATATCAGCAAAATAGACGGTACATTCAGGATGTAGATTGGCAATGGGATCGGACTTGCTGTTGTGCGCACTCCCATTGTTGGAGAGAGCTCCTTCCGGATTGGCTTGTTGTTGCTCCATTACTTTGTATGGATTCTTGGCATTCTTTTTTTGTTCTTTGCGTTGTCGTTGTTTTTCTTCTTCATCCTCAAGCAATCGATTTTTGGCTTCAGTGGGAAACAAACTATCGACAATGGCATTGGTTTTGGTGGCATGCGTGACAACCTTGGTGTTGCGTCGATGAACAAAAGTATCGTAGATCCAAAAAGTAGCAATCATTCCGACAAATGTCAGCGACACCACCAAAGTCAACGCCCAGGGCAAGGCGGATTTGTAGTCGTTTTCAAATTCTTGTGTGGCAAAAATGTGATAACTGTAATCACATTCTCCCGGGACGGTTTCCATGACGACACTGTCGTCTTGTTCTGCCGAAGTATTGTGTTGAAAGGGCAGCACGACTTCGGTATGGGAGTAGTTGGGATCGTGAAAATCGCCTTCTCCTCGATACAAGGCAGAATTGCCAACGAGATCGTACGTCCACGCCTTGCCACAACTGTTGCGCAAGACACATGTCAATCCAGTGACACCTTCCGGGAGTAAATTGATGAGGTATCGATCCCACGGAAAGATGATTACGGCCGTTCCCACAATTCTGGAGGATGGATTGTTGAGTTGTTCAAAGACGGGTACCATAATGGCCGAATGAGGATGAAAAAAGGCGGTCGTATTGCCTCCGTTGTACGTGTAATTGACCAAGGAAGCATGGTAGTTTTCGTGATCTTGTGCATTGATGGAAAAGTCGGCGAGATTTTGGACGGGTACGGTATCCGTAAGCACAAGTCGTCGTGCCTGCATGACGGCTTTAATGGGCATGAGGAGTGCATCGGGTGCCGGATCGACATTGATAAAGGCGGGATGGAAAATGGGAGGCGATGTCATCCAGGCGGGAAAGTAGGGGCCGGGTCCATAGTCGGGTGCCAGCAAGAGTTCGCCAGGAGCATTGGGATCGCCCGTATCAGACGGAACCTTGTAGGGCAATGGCAAAATATCGCCTTCGACGAAATCACTCTGCTGAATGGCGGATCCTTCGGGTTGCAAGCGAATTCCCGTGGCGCGACTTTCGGCCAACATGGTCTGGTAGTTGGAAAGCGTGTAATTGGCCCAGTCGCCGAGTTGGTGTTCTTCGACAATGACGTGCCAATTGATGATTTCTACGCCCGTAATGCTTCGGACGGACGATCCCATGGCTTCAAAGGAGGGAATGGTGACAAATGGAAACTCTTGGTTCGACCCAATGGCTTCCACCGTGATCTGATCACTGAAGGAACGCAAAGTGATGAACATGTTCGACGCGTGGAATTCGGCAGAGTCACGAATCGTATTCACAAAGTTGGAGTACTGACAAAGCACATACATAAGATAAGGCAAAGACAAAATACAAGATCAGATGAATGGCAGACATAGCACATCATGCACTGTCCTTGAATGTGCAGGCACTCACACTATCTTGATAGTTCTGCTCTTCTCCCTTTGCCAAGAAGATATAAGCTCCCGTGGAGACCAATGCTGCCGTTCCGGTAATGATCAAGAGCACCATCATTTTCCACAACAGAATCTGTTTCGTGTCTTCCTGGGTCATCTTGTGAATGGCATTGTGCTGCTCCATGGAGGACCGACGCCCCTGCGCATCAAAGGCTTGCGAAGCCGTATACATCGAGTCGCGATCACCGCCCTCGTAGTCGTCGCAGTCCTCGCCTGACGAAGAGTCGTCCTCATCCTCTTCTCTCCTAGGCATGTTCAGGTCGTCCATCGTCTTGCTTGCTTACTTTCTACAGATCCAGTTCGGTTAGTTTGTTGGTTGTAAGGTTGTTTGGTTCTTGGTTCTTGGTTGGCAAAAGTTCTGAATAATGGTTCAAGAATCACCTCCAAAGTTTGTGGTTGTAGAAATAGCCCTGCAAAACTACAAAAGCAGTCCCTGAGTTGTTGCAAAGCCTTACACCTACTAGTACCTGTGTACCATTGCCTGTGCAGTCATTGATCCAGCAGATGGTATGACTTATGAAGAAGACCTTCGGTCAACGCTGTGACTGCTCTTTTCTCCACGTCAACGACCATAAGAACGCTCAGCAGGTCCATGGGATTTAAGGATCAAGGAGACCGAAATTCAATGGATTCTGAGTGGTAACAGTGGTACTAGTAACCGGTGGCAAAGTTCCATTGTGATGAGCGTTTATTGGTGAGACCACCAGTCTACGGACCACCAACCACCAACCATCAAGCTTTTTTAGCGGTATGCCCGTATGGTCCCCGTCCCTGCAAGCGAACAAGAGTGTATCGTTCGGGCCTTTCGAACTCAGCTAGCTGTCATCCTTCAGGTGCCGTGAGAGTGAGATAGGGTAGACAACCACCATGTAGCTCGCCGATCTCTCAGAAGAATCTGGCTGGCTAGCTAGCTAGACGTGCGATCAAGTACGGTAAGTTGTAGCCTTGCAATGCTAGTTGAGCTTTGCTTGCCCCAGTTGCCAGCCAACAGCGGCAAAATGCACTCGATTCGATTCGATTCGATTCGATTCGATTCGATTCGATTCGATTCAACTCAAACAATCAGACATTCATCGATATTGTTAGGTTTGTAAGAATTTCTTGCCACAGTCCTTGCACAGTCTTGGAGTCCTCGCTCGGGGGCAATCTTTGCTTGGAACCACGCCTCCATCGTAATGTAGGGACCCATGTTGCTGACTTCATCCAAAGCCTGGGCCAAATATACGGTACCTCGCATCATCACACCAGACCCTTTCCCAAAGCGGAGGTGCCGCCAAAAGTTAATAGTCCCAGCTTCAGTCATGAGAATGATGCCAAGATAAAGCCTGTTTAGCTGTTGAAGTTACATCTTGCCACCAAGCTTCCGACAATCCAAAATCTTCGCGTCCAACCAAACAGCCGGGTCCTCTATCCTTGACGACCTTGCAAGGCTCTATTATTCTCCCGTGGCCAAAGGTTGCCGTTGCCTTGCTTCTTTGGAAGAGATGAAGGGCATGGGTACATGTACATGTAGAAGACTGCAGTCTCTAATAACGATCCTTGCCAACATGTTTCTTCTAGGTGCTCCCATTCGACAAGCTCGTGGCTTTGTGGTACCATCGACCATGACAGCAGCAAGAACCACGTGCAGACGTCTGTGTGGCAGCCGACAAGATATGGACGAATTTATGGACAATCTGGGAGACATGCTGGAGAATCCATCTAGTACTGTCGTAGAGAAGAATAGCAGAGGAGAAGACGGCTGGATGCACGTGGATTGGAAACATCACTTTCAAGAGTGGCGTAAGTCAACATCCGCACTAATGAGTAGTTGGACGGAATCTCCCGTGGAACGAGTCCTGATCCGGAATCGATTGGTGTATTGGAAACGAGACGATCAACTGAAACTGGCAGCGTCCATTTCGGGAAACAAGGCGCGTAAAATGATTGCTCTTCAGGACATGCAAGATTTTCCAGATTGCGTCGTCAGCTACGGAGGACCACAGAGCAATGCCATGGTGGCACTGGCCGCCATTGTGCACTATCAAAGTCAACGCAATACCGATACAACCAAAAAGAAACGATTCGTGTACTATACCAAAACACTACCCAAGTTTCTACGCGACAAACCCAATGGAAACTTGTTTCGAGCCCAAGCCTTGGGAATGGAACTCATCGAATTGTCACCCCACGAATATGCCAATCTCTTTGGAGGAGAATGGGGTGGACCCACTACACCTCCACCTCAATTGGAACCAGCACCCATGCCTAACAAAAAGTCACTCTGGATTCCACAAGGAGGAGCGTGTGCGGGACTGGCACTTCAGGGGACGTGGCAATTGGCCTGGGAAATTGCCACCTTTTGGACACAAAAGGGACGAGGACGACCCCTCACCGTCTGTATCCCGGGGGGAACCTGTTCCACGGCGGCACTCGTCCACAGTGCTCTGCAGGATATTCTTCACAACGACAACAATACCGCACAAGCAATAGTGGACACCACCATGGACATTCGAGTCGTTGTCATTCCTTGTGTCGGCGACGGCACGTATGCGCAACGACAAATGATGTCCTTGTTGGAGGACAGCAACAACTCGTCGAACCGATTGCCGTCCATACTCCCTCCCTCACCAATCGAAACGACACGTGGACGCACGTACTTTCGTTTTGGAGAACCACATGCCGATATTCTAGCGACCTTCCAGGAAATGAAAGAACGATACGGAATCGTTTTGGATCTCCTCTATGGTGCCCCGTCGTGGACGATTCTATTGCGACATTTGCCATTGGCTCCAAAATACCAGGCGACGACAACAACCACCACAAAACAACCACAATCATTATTTGATCCCAAGGCACCGTTGGACGGACGAGAAATCATGTACGTGCACAGCGGAGGAGTCGAGGGAATTGTATCACAGCTCAATCGATATCTCTACAAGGGGTTGGTCGATGTGGAACAAGTACAGCTGCCGCGGCGCTAATATCGTACAGGAGCGATTCATTCAATTCCATCAGTCAATCATGATGCCTACAGTAGCTACAGTTTCGACAACCCCGACAGCACGAACGTGGCTTATTGGTCATGAATGAATGACTGTCGCCTACACAAGCAAAAGGAATGAGGAACGAGGAACCAACTTGGACCCCCGTTCGTTTTACCGAGCGTGTCGCCTCAGTTCGGAAGTAGCCCCTGCGGGTTTGTAATCGTTCTACCGATGCCAGCTATCTGGCAATAATAGCCAGGACGATGTACTCTCTCGTCAAAAACAAAAAGAACACGCCATGAATCAAAAATTGCTACAGCAACAATCACCTTTCAACACTCCACTCGTACCGGTAGCTTAGATCGAGGCGGCAAGCCTTTCCGGTTTGCTCAGTAACGCGGCAACTGGCCCACTCTCCTATTGTTATTGATGGATTTATCTTTATCTATTCCGGGCATCCATTCGCACGTGCCCATTCCAAAATTTCCACATGACCCTTTCTCTCGGCTTCATGACATGTTCTTGCATCCCATGGGCATCGATTTGCTCGAGCCCATTGGAGAACTTCCAAATGCCCACCTCGGGCAGCCCTCCAACAGATTCCCGGATGCATTGGGATTCGTCCCGTTGCAAGGAGCCAAATCAGCAGGTCTAGATGCCCGCCTTCAGCCACAAAAGCTTCGCTTTTCAATGCACTAGAACGAAAGCGATTGTTGAGAGCCCAACGAAGAATATTCTTGTGACCATTTCTAGCAGCCAATTCACAAAAAGTCAGAGAATGACGGCGGCATCCCTTCTCAATTGCCCATTCCAGAATTTCCAAATGACCACCTTCTGCAGCAAAAGCACAAGTCCATTCATTCCAAGGACAACCCTTGCTGCGTGCCCACTTGAGAACTTTTAAATGGCCACCTCTTGCAGCAGCCGAGCAAGTGGCTGTATCCCATTGAAACGATTTCTCATCATGAGCCCACCAAAGAACGATCAGATTTCCCACCTTGGCAAGTGCCTTGCACGCATGGGCCTCATTGAACGTTGTACTGGTGGGAGTAGCATTATAGTGGATTTGCACGTGTTCCGCACATCTCACATCACATAAAGCATTGCTGTAAAACGTGTCCGTGTAGCCTGCCTGTCGATTTGTAAAAGGCTCCCAGGTCACCACAATCGGTGGGCTCTCGACGGAATCACAATACCTCTTGTACAACTCTTTCATCTTCTTGTTCACAGGGGCCACCAAAGCGTAGTGCCCCATGCCCACAAAGGCGAAAATATGGTCCACCCAAATCTCCGTCGTATCCATCAAAGGAACATCTCCCTCCGGCTGGCCATTCTCGCTGGTCTGGTTGGACGAAACGACGGATAGCTTTTTAGCAATCCAGGAGAACAGAGTGGACATTATTGCCATGTTGATGGAAAGAACTGGGGCTAACGCCGGTATATTGTGGGTGCGTTGGGGGTTTGCTGCATACTACCGGTACGACCTTTGTGTCGTGGTCCTGTGGTGCGGCAAAAGACGCTCACATGTATGGAAAAAGAAATACTAAATAGATACGTTAAGGAGCGAGGGGGGCGAGACTACCGGTAGGCAAAGCAGTGGCTGCGGTGGTGGGTGGCTGTTGTGGGGGCATACAGGGAACGCAATGAGGAGCGAGCTGGGCAAAACAAGGGGGGGCAGGGAAGGGGGTGCATGGAGGAAAATGTATACCTGCCAGGAGGGGCTCCGCTGACGTCACTATTGGAGAGGCTTCATTTGTTCCTTTGGATATTACAGCCCAAGACTCGCAACTTGACTCGTACTACTCGCGTCAGCTAGTGTCTCCACGGAACCAGCGGATGGCTGGAGGCAGTTTGCGGACGCTGTCCCTGTTACTTCTGAGGCTGCTAGCATACCAACTAGGCTGATTTCAATGGCTGTTGTTATAGTATCAATGAATCTACTAACTATACCCTACAAGTAGAGACCATCACTTTTCATATAGCTGCCATGGTTGTTGTGTAGTTGTCGCTCACTTTTTGAGGGTAAAGGTGTCGAATGCAACTGCGGATGGCCATCCGTGCCTGCCAATAAACCTATAGTAAAAAGTACAAAGTGGGTGACTGAGGATGCTCGCACTCAATCGCTCTTGTTATCGTTGTATCGTTGTTATCGTTGTTATTTCGTTATCGTTGTTATCGTTGTTATCTTGTTATCGTTGTTATCGTTGTTAGTGTTATCGTGTTTCTTGTTATCGTTGTTATCGTTGTTATCCTGTATGTTTTTCGTTGTTATCGTTGTTATCGTTGTTATCGTTGTTATCGTTGTTATCGTTGTTATCGTTGTTATCGTTGTTATCG
>CAICTM010000054.1:0-62500 GCA_903772945.1 Seminavis robusta | reverse complement strand
TGAAATCGCAACAGATCCGGCACCCAAAGGATGGCGAATTCCCAACTCCAAGGACACAACCATCGGATTCGGAAGACGGCAAGGAAGAACCACCACCACCCCCTGCTCCAACGACTGTCATTCGAGATTTGGACAATGCAACCGAGGAGGAAGGAATCGAGGTTGCAATCAATTATGAGCCGGAAGAAGTCGCAAGTGTGGCATCATCAGCGGAGTCCTCAAATGTAGAGACCACTCCCACAGTCACAACTGTTGCGGAATCTGACGGGGAGGAATCAGTCGATCCAGATGAACAGCAAGACGAAAATATCCCATTTTTGGATGAGCAAGCTCTGGCCAACGAGGAACAAGAATTTAATGCTGCTAACTTTATGGAAGTCCGTGGAATCGAAACCGATCCGGACAAGCACAGAGCAAAGTGGCTTCGATATGAGGCAGAAAAGAATCAACTGCTCGAGGAGGGATGGACGGTGGAAAAGAAGTCACCAAAGAAGCAGAAGATCGGAATTGGGGAGCATGTACAAGAGCGATCTGGTCGGAAACGCTGTGGCCTTGTCATCGATGATTGCAGGGAAGAAGACGACGCCCAGCCAATGTGGACTGTTCTGTTTGAAGGAGAGACTCAGGTGGCCGAGTCGAGAGTCAGTTCAGGGCGCCTCCAGCTTGTGAAACACAAGCGCATTTTCAGCTGGACCATGGTCAAAGAATCCATAGCAGAAGATCCAATACCAGAGCCTCGCAAAGTTGGTGTTGCTGGATTCCAGTTTGAGCGGGCATTTCAAAACTGCGACTCTACATCAGATCCATCCTACTCATTTCCCTTTTTGATGTTGCTTATTCATCTCTGGCCTGGGGACTGGAGGCGTCATCAATGCTGCAATTGACAAGTCCAATAAATCGCAAGCAAGAAAGAAGAAAGTTGGCTACGTATCTGGTGAGTTAACAGGATGCAATTCGATCTACTTGGCTCATTATCTGCTCATTAACTTTTCGATTTCGCTTGCAGAGTCCGAGTGGTGGATTGTTTGGGGTATTATCTTCATTGCTTGTCCTCTCAAGCGTGGAGGAGAAAAGCTTTTCCAGTCCGAACAACCACCAGGTCGTCTTGCTCCTGTTATCAACATGGAGATCGACGAAACCAAATTCGATCAGGCCACTGGCAAGCAAGGAAAGAAGGTGATTTCATGGTATCGATTCAACATCATTAAGCAATTCCTCCACGCTGCGTTTGACGATGGCAGAAACCCAGGCATCTCATTGCCGGTCTTGTGGAAGATTTCAATGCAAACGGAACGAAGTGGATTGTGGCTTGCTTCATCCGAGTTCTTGATGAGCTCATGAGTCCCTACCAACCTCGCAGCACCAAGACGTCTCTCCTCCCTTTCCTTTCCTTCATTTTCAGGAAGCCCAAGCCATTGGGAACCGAGTTCAAATGTGCCGCATGTGCAATGGCGGGGATAATGCTATTCTTGGAGATCCAGCGTGGAGCTAAACCGATGAGACTGCAACCACTTCACTCTTCCGCTGGAGGATCAACTGGGGCTTGCACTCTTCGGCTTTCATATGGAAGCTTCAACTGTGGAGTAGCCACAAGGGAACGCCAAATGATGGAGGCGAACAACCAGCGACATCTTGTTCTTGCTGACTCTTGGTTTGGAAGCGTCAAGACAGCGGAAGCCTTCAAACTGGTCCGGAAGATCGAAGGCATCCAACCAATACAACTCATTCAAAGGCTACACCATTGACAAATCGGCAGATGCCAATGCCAATGGCAATGAGTTCATCGCTGCTGTCAAAACGGCGCATGGTTGGTTTCCAAAGAAGGAAATTGAAGAAAAGATGAAGGATTGGCCAAGTGGATCTCATCTTGTTATGGCATGCACCACACCACGGACCAACATTGAACTGGTGGCAATTGGCTACAAGTACAATGCGAGGAAAGCACTTTGTTTCATCACAACAAAGAATGCTGCTTCCACGGTGTACGGCCGGCCCTACAAAGCGAAGTTTCCAGACCAGTTTGGCAATGTCCATGAGAGATCTGTCAAGCGTCCTGAGGCGCTGTCACTGTACTTTGGAGTCAACAATGCCATCGACATGCATAATCATGCAAGGCAGTCAGTCCTTGGTCTTGAACGCTATTGGAAGACCACCAATCCTTGGTTTCGATGCGTGACTACCATCATTGGCATCACTGTGATTGATGTTTGGAAGGCTTTAAAGTATCGCCTTCCACAGTTCAAAAATCTGACAGTGGAAGAGTTTGCTGATCGACTAGCTTTTGACTGCTACAACAACGCATTCCACCGAGAAGCTCCGGTCAGTGGGAAGGAAGACAATGCCGCAGATGGGCTCCATGATACCGATTCAGAGATATCCAGTCGCCTTGGAGGCATGCCGAGTGCTTTGTTTGGAGGAGTGAATCGATTGGCCAGTCAAATGGAAGCGATGACTGTCAGCATGTGTGGCGGTGGTGGTGTCGAACCTTCTCCATTGAGCTGCTTTTAATTTTGGTAGAAAGCAAGGTCAATACCATGACGCAACAAAACAGCGAGAGTCAGATGCTTCCAGTCAACCATCCAAGCGGCGCTGTGTTGTGTGTGGACGCGACACGCGAAAAGAGTGCTCCAACAAGTGGTGCTTCCGAGAGATCTTCCACTATAAAGAAGAGGAATATGTTGGGACGCCTATATGTGGTCCTCTTGCTGCCGTCCGTCCCAAGATTCCTCGTCGCGGCTTGATTAGCAATACCAGAACTTGCCTTGACATCCATCGAGAGGATTGCCACAAGAAGGGCTATTAGAAGGGCTATTAGTGGAGAGTCTGACAGTCAGAGCATCTATTATCTTGTCTATTATCTTGATATCCAAGAGGCTGCTTTCCATGGAGTCGTCCGCACGGAAACAACAAAGGACATGAAGTTTCACATGAAAACTGTAACAATCAACTACTATAACTGATTCAGATTATTGCCACACTGTCTAACTTGACTATTGTTGCCATTCAGAGCCGCTGGAGAGGTCTCCGGTCGTCATGGTGGAGCTTGAAAGAGAGTCGGACAACAGGTGGCACTTCGCGGATGGTCGGAGGCACCTTGCGGATAAACCTGCAGAGCGGATGCAGGTTCGGTCGAGGCACTAGCATTTAACTCGCGTAGACTCGCACAGACTCGCACGCGAGTCCAACAAGCATGAGTCGTGCGAGTCTCGCCGAAAAGGTTCAACACGAAAGTTCCGAATAAGCATGACGTCAGCGGAGCCCCTCCTGTACCAGTATGTGTGAGAATCTCGATGAATCACGGTTGTGGCATCTACCGTACGGTACGGTACGGTACGGTACTGTACCAGGTACCATTACCGGTACCTGGTATCGAAGCGGCGGCACCCGTTGCTCTCAATGTGGCGGTTCAGGTTTGCGTATCGATACCATTGTGAATTGCAAGCCACGCTAGTACAGCTGTACAGCCGTAGCTACCGGTAGCATGCACGAGGCCTGTAAATCGATGCTTCAAAACCAGACCGGATCTGGTGGAGGACGACGCCAAGACCGCGGTTGGCAATACATGTAGTGACCTTTTGTCTTAATAAGACTTAGTGTATTTTGTTGCATTCCAAGTACACAGTTTCATAAGGCTGCTTGCTTGGGAGGGCCCACGTTGGCACGAAACTTGGCCCATCACCACTTTGTACCCACTACCCATACCACCGCTCTGCCTAGCTTAGCCCCCCTCGCTCCTTAACGTATCTACGTAGAATGGCAGCAACAGCCTTTGCTACTTGCTGATGCTGTTGTGGTCTTTTGAAAGATACCAGTATAACATGAGCAAGAAAGCACCACAAAGTTCTTAACTATTGCATAGCAATAAAAAAACATGGAACCATCAAGCTGTAGAATTCGAGACGTCAAAAGATCCATCTGCTCCAACCAAAACGTCAACGGTGAATTCAGAGAAGCTCCCCCCAGCTACCAACGAATACAACACTGTTTGGCTGGTGGCTGTCAGAGTGATCCAACCAGTGCCTATGCCGTCACCAAGACTGTCAGATACAATCAATCTGTAGGCTGTGTCAGTGTTGACCGGGAAGGGAAAGGAGTAAAGATAATTTCTAAATTCCAGTGGAACACCTGATTCCAGTGTGTCCCAAACACCAGTCCCGATTGTTTGTTGTTGCCAAGTCCATGATGTTTCCTGTGGTTCTATATCAGTTTGGATATTGAGCATGACATCAGCAGTGCTTGTTGGAAACCGCCCAGGCCAATCAGGTGGAGCTTCAGTGAGGTCAGAACAGGTGGCAACAGGAGGAGTTTCATTCAGGGAGCAATCACACCGCAGCAAAAAACAAAGATGCCCTGGGACAGTTCCTGAGAACTGATTCCCATCTAGTCTCAACCCCATGGAAGCATTCAGTTGGCTGGGCAGTGTTCCTGACAGGGTATTGTTGTGAAGTTCCAAAGATTTCAAAGATGTCATCATGCCAATTTCTGTTGGGATTGTTCCGGTGACCTGATTGTCATAAAGGTGAAGCTCCAACAACAAAGTCAGGAGCCAAAGCTCCATGGGAAACGGGCCAGTGAACTGGTTGCCGTTCAACTTCAGCGAAGACAAAGCAGGCATTGCACCAAGTTCAGAAGGAATCAAATGAGTCAACTGATTTTGATCAATGCGAAGCCACTCCAATGTGGTGAGGAGCCCAAGCTCAGAAGGAAGTGGGCCTGATAACTGATTAATAGAGAGATCAAGAACGCCCAATGATGTCAGCAGTATCAACTCAGAAGGAACTGGGCCCCCTAGCAAATTCCCAGACAACCCCAGAGATTTCAAAGCAGTCATTGTTGAAAATTCTGGTGGGAAAAAGGATGACAATGGTCCACCAATATCATTGTAAATCAAATGAAGCCTGGACAATGAAGTCATGAGGGTAATCTCTGGGGGCAGCACTGGTTCGAGACCTGAAAGCTGGAGGTCATTAAGATCCAGTGAGGTAAATTGTCCATGATCATTGCATGGAGATTCTGGGGATGCAAGCTCGTAATATTTTCCATCCCAAGTTGCAAAGAAACCAAACCCACTGGAGAACCAGTTGCACTCGTCCACAGTATCATCCATCCATCGCTCCTTTATCAGAGGGTTCCACTTGTTTCCATTGAAGGCATGGAAGAAGGTGGCAAGAGCAAACAGTTGCTTCTTTCTCCATTCAGTCAAGTTTGTGATGTTTTGGTGATTGGCTAGCCATTGCCATGCCCTCCACTGCGGAGTCTCACTGCCATTGTTGATGCCGGCCAAGGTGTAGTCAGGGAGACTATCGAATAGCAAGTCTAGAACCCCAGTGGGAGCGGAGGATGGGACTTTGGATGGAGTCATGGAACCAAAAGCAGTGGGACTTTCTGATAAAGGCACGAGGTCCACCTCTGGTTGTTTTTGGTCTTGAGTTCTAACCACAGCTGCCACAGTGGATGCTGCCACAACGAGAAGGCAAACTGCCACAGCAATAAACAAATGATGCTGTCTTTTCTGAGTCTCTTCTCTTTGCTGAACCTGTTGTAGATCCACTGGAGCTGCAGATTGCCTATCATTTGTCTCCTCATCTTCATCTTCCCATACTAGATCTGCTACTGCCAGTTGTTGTTCACTAGTGCTGGTGGGCAATCCATCGATAATTGTTGGAAGCGGCGTGGTGGAATCATGATGATCTCTATCGTCCCTCTGCAATAATACTGGCTCAACCTGTTGACCAGTGGCACCGGCACCAACAAGGGAGAATCGTAGGTCAGCTGCGCGTTGCAAGGCTTCTCCCGGTAAACCCAAGTAGGCTCCTGGTCTCGACGGCTGTTGCTGTTGCTGTTGCTGTTGCTGTTGCCTCTGTGGAGAATTTTCTTCTGGTTGTACATCTTGTTGTTCAATTGAAATAATAGAATTTGTAGCATTCTGAGAGTTTGCAGCCTTTGCAATTTTTTCCATTTTGGCATTTTCATTGATTTCAATTGCCATTTGCATGAGATCGTTGGTGGTCGTGCTATTTTCTTCTGCCTCCTCCGACATAATTAGTGATGTTGTCAATCCTTTGACAGGAGGAATAATACTGGCAGCAGCTGCCTGTTGCTTTGGGAAAAATGATAGCCGGTGGAGTGGTTGGGTGCTGTTGCTGAGCTCCTGAGCTTCCATGCCGGTATGTTTGTGTTCTTGCTTAATAATAATATCATCGTTCTCCTTCAACATTTGTGCGGTTGCCAAACTGGCCTGATTGGCCACAATTTTTATGATTTCTTCTTCATCTACCCCTTGATTGGTTTCCCCTGTACCGGTAGTATCTGTCAACTGAGTTTTGGCATTTCTACCATTGGCAAACGCCGTGGGCGAAGTTCCAGGGGTCTTGCTGGCAGGCAGTTTCTTGACAGCTTGCTGTTGTTGCTGCGTGTTTGTGATGTTGGTTTTGTCATGGTCCTGTTGACATTGTAAGGCTTCTGCTTCCACCCTTTTAATCAGGGCGTCCCTTACTGCTGGGTCCAGTCCCTTTCTGCTCGAGTTCCTGACATCCCTACCGTTGCGACCGTCATGACCAGCGTTCCCAGAATCTTTCTTCCCATTCAAACGATTGTTTTCTTCTTCTGACATCCCTGATGTTGTAGATGCGTGATGGAGATCTCGATCGAGTCCCAGCCACTGCTGCCTCAGCTTCTGCGCTGTGCTATTAGAGATAAAGGCAGGGCAGTGGGTCCTATAGTAGTAGATAGCCATACAATAGAGATCTCTCAAAGATCGAAGAGTGGTTACGCGTGTCCATGGCCTATAGAGGTCTTGAGAGTTTTTGTTCAGGATCCTGCATGCCCTTTTAACTTAATTAATAAAACATGGTCGCGTTTTGGACCCCCAAGATCTTCAATGAAAGCCTGATCCTTAATCTGTTCTTTGGCATCAGCCAAAACCTCAAAACCTCGTCAGTGATGGACCTTTATTAGTCTTTATTTTACTACTCCTTCAGAGCCGTGAAGACGATTGATTGAGGATATAGCTTGCTCTATACTGTAGCTAGTTCGGTAGAAGTCAAGAGAGCGAGATGAACGTCAACTCCTCTGAAGTTAGCGATGGTGCTGCAGGGAATGGTCCTGAAGATGGTGTCTCGATGTCCCTCCAGGAGAAACTGCAACCGGCCATCTCATTGCTCTTCCCACGAACCGATAAAGACAAGACATTGAGCGACAGGAAGCATTTGCTACGTTACTTTGAGGAGAATGATGTTCAAGACTTGAGTGATTTGGCCAAATTTGATCTTCTGTTCTTGATGGAAAACTTGGCGACGCATCGACTGAACCATCCGTCTGTCTGGTCGCCACTGGCTCAAATTTGCGAGTACATTGCCACCTTTGGAACCGACCGCTTTCTCGAGTTGATTAATGCCAACACTCGTACCGAACAGCATGTTTCCAAAAAGCAACGATTGCTGCAAGGCAAACCAAACGTTTCGGTCGTCCGAGCCGACATGGAAGCACAACTCAAAGAGTTCCACAGGCGTTGCAAACAGATACAGAAACCATGTCACGCTCGCATCCTGCAAATGACACCCGCTCAGCTGCAAGAATTGTCCATGGTACAAGCACGCAATTGCCTGCGAACTTTGTTTCGTGACGCCAATCCCTGGGTTATGATGATGTACCAACCACCAGAAGACGAGCCAAATTTCCCACACCAAATTGTTCTGACACTTCTCCAACGCTTTCCTCTCTTGGCATCAATCTCGTACCACGTTGAGGATGATGGTTATTTGCATGCGGGCATGTATCCATTACATTTCTTTGCCTGGTGTGGTTGCTATGACAAGGCAGTTGTGGAACAGATTTTGCAGTACTATCCTCGAGTTTTGTACAAAAACAAGGAGGGAATCATTGATTTCTTAGAAGCGGCCTATTCGCTCCAACATGGTCGCATTCCACTCCGATGCTTCCAAAGTCTACTCTCCGTTCTTCCCCAACCCGCGCACGGCAGAAATGACTATGACGAAAACATGTTGCTATTGGAACGATTGATCAACTTGAAGTATGGGGCGGATGTCCTCGACTATGTCTACACGTTTTTGTCGCAGGATGTCGATCGGTTAACCTTGACCAATGCCTTGCAGTTAAATTGGAGTCTCGGCATACATCAGGCACAAGTCGCCAACAAGGTGATTCCACGCGTAAGGCAACTCGAATTGGATCCCTACGAATGGACCCCGGAAGGAGCCGCCACCATTCAACAGCATTTGGCTACCCAAGACCACGCCAAGTTGGAATCGTTGACGATGTCCGTCTTTTTAAGTGATGAAGAAAACGACAATGACACTACCTTTGCCACACTCTTGCACAAAAAGACCAACGCGCCCGCTACCAAACACTTGAATCTGAAAGGCCGCCTCCATTTCAGACGACCTAACCCCAATGAGCATGTTAGAGACTTCATCATTCAAGATCGTGGATTGCGACAGATTGCCAGCGTGATATCGTCGACTACGTCGGATTGGAAATTGGACACGTTGACGCTGGAACGGTGTAGTGTGACATTGGAGTTTGTCCACACGCTATTTACAGATTCGCAAGATCATATTGGGAGCTTGGATGTCCAGCTCGATGGCCAGAAATTCGCCTGTCCGTGGGAACCTATTGACGAAACGGCAACGCAAGAACTCCGTTTGGGACGACTCAACCTGTACAACATAAGGTTCCCATCCACAGCCTGTTGGAAGGCGTTTTGGCGGGGGGTATCTAGACTCTCCAAACTGCAGTGTTTGATGCTGGCACCAGGAGAACGCGGGAATACTGTCGAATGGATCGACACTGCTTTGACGTGCTGCTCCACAATGTTCGGGTTGACGACCATCTGTCTGGGTCCACACACCAATGATCACGTCAGTGTCGACATTACCAGGCCATTGTTGGACCTGCTTCATCACAATACTCGATTGGAATTCCTTCAGGTGGAGGGATCCTATGAATACACAGATGGTACCATCGGGTGTCTGTCCTACCAAATCCATGTGGAAAGGCTCTGTGAGGCATTGGCACGCAACAAATCACTTCAGTTCTTGTTCTTGCGGGGAGTTCAACTTGTGGGGACCAACATATCTCAATCCTTCTTGCGAGTGCTGCGGGACTGCAATAACACCACCTTGGAGTTTGCCGACATTTGTGATGACCAGCATTTCTACACTATCATACCCAAAGATTCCTGGCGTCGCGATGTTCATCACGGGTTTACCTATGAAAGTTATCCCGATGCCTGGCAAATCTACTACTTGACCAGTTTCAATCGTTTTGGCCGTGGCAAGGTCCAAGACAAGGCCACCAAGGCGGCAGAGTTTGTCGATTTGCTGGTCAATATACATGGTGGTGTGGGCATGTCGGACCAGGAGCGACAAGTGCATGATGAAATCGTCAGGGTGGCGCATCATGCACAAAGGGAAAACCCGGCTGGGCTCGTAAACACCCTCTATGGTCTTCTCGGCAAAGATCCTGAGTTGTGGTGCAATGCTGTCAAGCGCAACATTGAAGCGTTTAGCCATCGATATGGTTTGCTTCGTGAATCGCCGGGGCTATGGTGTGGCAAGTAGTGGGATGGCTTACATATATATATGTTCAGGGTAAGATGACAAATAAGAAAGGAACCTTTTCATCATTTTGTTTCTGCAGTATTAGGGTTGTGTACCGTAACCGAACTGCGGTAAACGACGCGGGGTGCCATGGTCGGCTGCGCTAACGGCTACCGCTCGGATCATGGACTTGGCTATCGAGGTACAATACCTGGTACCGGTATCAAGCAGGAAGGTGAAACTCGCTGGTATATTTTTTGCTGGCAAAGGATGTAAGCTAAGAGGTTCATTCCATCGCTCCAACCTTTGCACCGGTCCTTGCATGGTGGCCTTGTGGCAATCCATGGCCTGATGGTCGATCAATGAGTATATTGTGGTACGGTTCTGATGTGGGTTCCTCGAGATGATCCATTGGTTTCTATTGTTCCTGCGGAAACAACGCTGTTCGCAGGAAACTTCACAAAGATCTCGAGGGTCACACACCGGTTTCGCTGTCTTTTGGAATGTGCCATCCAGTATTGCAATCAAAAAGATAGTTACTATGGATTGGAGAGAGCTAAGATGAGGATGGGGACAGAGCTCGAGGGGGGGCACGATGCAGGAACGCAAGGCAGGCAATCAAGTGGGCAAGCAGGGCAACATGGAAACCAAGGAAAGGGGGGAAGGCAGGAGGGCAGGGAGGAGGGAAGGAGCAAGACTAGCTAGCATAATGTGGCCGGTGTTCGTACCAGTACCACGATACCGGCAATTCAAGTCGAATGCATGCCTTCAGAAAAAGAGTTTATGTTGGTCCCCAGCTAAACAGGCTTTTGGCACTGCCGGCTTGTAGGTGATGAGCTCGACTGTCACTCGACTCCCGCGCTTTTCCCTCGAAAAATTATTGTGTCGGAATGATGCAACAATCTCGGGGGTCTAGCCAGCTGCCAACTAGCTAATAAGGGTAGTTATTGAAGAGTTGGCGTCGAAACAATTGGCTCTCTCTCTTGCCCCTCTACCTCACAGGTTTGTTGAAGAATGCCAGAAACCAAAGTTGGCCAAGACACTTGAGTACAGTGATTGAGAACGATGCGACAGTTGCTGTAACAACGAGTTACTCCTCCTCTACTCATTTCAAATATGATGCGTCGAGTTATGTAAAAAAGTTGGTTCAATTGATGTGTACACGTATAATCCGTATAATACAAAAGAATGGCAAAGACTTGTTCCAATGATTCAGCGGAGCCAGAAAGGAATCGATCTCTGTGGACCGGTACGTGCAAAGCCAAAAGGCAGTGACGTTGTCTTCAAAGTCCTAAGAGGACTCCTCAAATGTCGCTGGCTGCTCCATCTTTTCTCCCCCCGCGTATTCTGCCTCCACTGTTTCCAGCATCTTCGCAACTATATCCTCTCCTTCCTTCTCCCACATTGACCTGTTATTCGTGGCGTAGTTTAAGTTCTCATCGCTAGTGCGACATTAGATCTGAGTGATAAGCTAAGGGGGCTCCAAACAACATTCCACTGTCCTCTCGGAAAAAATGCACATACCTTGTTGGCCCAAACACGCCACCTAAGAAACAAAGGCAAACAAGGTGGTGAGAGCAAGGCCAAAATAGATGTAACTCTAGCTAGCTAGATAAGAAGCGTCAACTTACAATCTCGAAGCTTCTTGGAGAGTGGAACAACATAATAATCTATGAACCCAAGCTCCCCTTTGTACCAAAAGTCTGTTGGAGTTTGAGCAATACTTCGTGAGGACGACAAGAAAGGAAATGGCTGCAATGTCTACACACGCCCAGTGCCTAGCTACCTGCAGGGTTCGTGTCAGACCTGTCTTCCCGAAAGGCTTTGTACATTTCCCGGAAAAGCCGCTCATTCCACTTCCTGCGAAGAAAAACTTTGAGATTCCTGGATAACAACTCAAGAACCTCTGTTCATCTTATACCACTCACCTATAGATGTGCCAGTGTTGAGACATGTGCGCCACATCAGCCGCCTGAATGAGATGCTCAATCTGAGGCATAGGATAAACAACAAAAAAGATGAGATCAATGGAATTGAGAGCAAACTCCATGGGGCCACAATGAAAAAACGTACAACAATAGTGGCCTTCCGGTTGGTCGCCTCTCGACTCTTCCGCACTGGCCTTGGGTTCTCTTCGTCATTGTTAGAGAACGATTCTCTACCAGTGTGAGTAGTGCTAATATCCATAGTAGCAAATGCCTTCTCCCATCTAGCATTTCGTAGTGCCTTGAGTTCAGCATCGCCCAGATCAGTTGCCATGACAGAGTTCTGGTTTCATAAGAAGAAAAATGAATGAGCCACGCCTTGACAATGCAATGATACGCAGAAGAATCATTGCCGCAACGTACCACAACCAACTCTCTGAAACGTCTAAGCTCTCTGCTGTTGTGGCAAACGGTACTTCTCAGCTCATCAAAATCACTTTCCATGAGAATCAACCAAGAGATGTCCAATGACTTCTGTTCCGCCACACTGCGGTTCTTGTACCGGCTAGCGATTCTTTCATCCTCCTATATTTTTGGATCAAAGCATGTCAGTACATTGTCAGAAGTGCTGCCAAGGTTACAATGCATGCACGTGGTCAAACCAATGATACTACCTTGATGAGCTGTCCATTGGGAACACCTTGGAGATGGAGCAAACGACAACATGTAAGCGGCATGCTGCCATCACGATGGGCGTGACAACACAACCTGCACGCACCAGGGTGGTCTGTATAAGAGAGAAGGACAACGTGACATGAGCAACTTGTGTCGCAATAGGATTCTTCGAAATCCCAGATCACTCACCAACATCATGGATAAGAGCGGAGAATAAGCAAGCAAATTGCGTCTGGGCAGACAAGTGAGGAAAACGCGGTCCGTGAGCGATCCAAGAACTGTCGAGCACAAAAACATGGATGCTAGCTAGCACTTACCAACGGATCGGAGGTTATGCCTGTAGGACGGAACGAATCTCGTTGTGTTAGAAATAAAATGTTTGGAACGGTCTATCTTCCGCAATCATCTCTCACTCCTCACCGTAAGTGTGATCGTGAATTGCAGCCATGGTGCTGCTGCGATGGCGCTCCTCATCTTCGCCAACGTCAACTTCAGATGCTGCGACGATACGATTCATATACTTCTGAACTGCCATGACAACATACGATGCATGGGCAAAGTCTTGATCGGACGGTGAACGACGAAGGGTCATGAGATACCAAAAATTGTGAGCAAAGCATCCAGTTGAGGCAACTCACTGTGGAAAGGATTGTCATTATATTCGTTCGCAATCCTTGTGATGAGTTCTCTGAGCTGCTCGACAACCAGTGGAGAAAGCGTAACCTCCTTGTTCTCAAGTTGCCTCTTTGCAGCCTTTTTGTCAAAACCCGGCAGTTCAATGATTTCCTTGTTTTGTTGAGTTCCCGGGGAAGAAGACGAGGTCAGGGCTAACACGGCATCTTGACATAGTACGGAAACGACAGACAGAATCGCTTACTTTGACCTCTTCCAGTGGCATATCAGCCTCGATATCTAAGTCATCGCTTCCAGAAAACAGCTCTGATGATGATCTCACTGTAGATTCTCTCCGGGCAACGATCTGTTTCAGTTGGTCTTTGAAAAGCTCAAGATTCCATTCAATCCACCTTTGTTGACTATCCAGGCCCAGAACATCAGCAAGGTCTGATTCTTCCGAGTCACCACTAGAAGTTCCAAGCCCTTGCGACGATAAATCGGCAGCACCAGAGCTTGCCAGCAAACTCGCCGCCCTTCCACCACGGGCGAGCCAGTAAGTTTGAAGTTCACCCTAGTGCGGGGGTTGGACAGCAGTTTAGTTGAAAACTTTGCTTGTGTTTGCGAGCGACAGGGAAGGCTTACCTTCTCCTCTGTTTGCAACTTTTCCATCCTCTTCACAACCCATTTGCGTTTTCCTGCTTTGATAAGAAGTTTTGCAGTAGCCTCGGACATGTGCACACGGCTGGCTTGGCCTGCAGCCTGTATCAAACCTGCTGTTGTCATGGTGTCTCCAAAGAGCTGGAATCGTTGGGCGCCCTTCCCCTTCAGGAAGCCGCCAGTTACTGGTCCACTGTGCATGGCAATACGCAGCGACATATCGCCTACGAGAAAAAAACAAATGCAGTGTGTAAGGTGGCAATCATGAGTGGGTGATGGTTTGTGGGCCTCGCGTTCGTACCAGTGTCCGGCCCAAATATGACCTCCAGCTTCATGAACAGATGTTCCATCTTCTTCATGCAAGACAACGCAAATCGCGCCATTGCAATAGCATGATCATTTCTGGCATCTGGGATTCCGCTGGCTGCTACGTAGACCTCCCCCTTTGTTGGTTGGAAAGAAGATTAGCATGAACACTTTGATGCGACACGCACGCAAGTTGAATTCCTGGGGACCTACCTTTGTCTCTACCTTGAAAACTTGGCGTTCAGCTGCAATGTTGTCAATACTTTCAAATAACTTCTCCAGAAACTTGAATACTTGAACAGGTTCGCGGCATGATGACCATGCTAGGAGAAAAGAAATGCACGTGAGGGAGACTTCACGCGGCACTATGGCGGCCCTTGCAAAACTAGCCCTTACCAGCAAACCCGTGGACATCTAGCAGGGCAACCGTGGTCTTCACGAAAACATCAGGCAGGGGATCCGCCTCAAAGTTTTCTCCGCTGTCCAGGAACTTGGGAACGAAGTACACCCCGAGGGACGCCACAACGTTGGCACTTAGAATGAGACTTGCGTATGCCATCAACTCGGACCTTTTTGAATCCGCCACGAGAAAGAAAAATGCAACATTGAGAACAAGAAACCCCAGATTCGTATTCAGCACCGCAACCATTGACTTGGTATCGTTCAGGTCTTCTCGCACTCTTGACGCCAAGAAGGCTATCATACAACCAGGGATCAGAAGGAGTGCTTGCCAGCCAAAGTTTATGATGGGCCAAACTTCCGAATCGGATCCGCAATAGTCGAATCCGCTGATGAGTGTAGCACCGTTGTCGTTCTTGTCACCACTTAGTTGATAGGTATACGCTTTCCCCGGCGCATCCACCAGCGACCAAACGAGGGTGTACGCCATCACTAGGCACACTGCCACTCCCATGTACTTCCCAAGAGTACTCATGTGAAGGCGTACACGCTGCATCTGCTTGCCCGAGGTAGCGAGCTGATTGATGGCCGAGATGCGAGCTACCAAAGGAAAGAAGGCCACTATGTGTCCAAGATTAGAGAGCCACTGTTGCACCACGCAGGTTGGATCTGAAGGTGGAATCGCCAAGATTATGGCGCTCAATGCAATGAGAAAGAAGCCCACGAGGATTGTGTAGAGATACTCTGGCTGTGTATAGTACATGATTTTCGTTTGCCTCTTGAGATGCGTAGCGCCAATGGAAGCGATCACCAGCAATGATGTCAAACATGCAATGACGAGTGCTGAAACATGCATTGCACTTCCCGAGTCATTTTCGTACACCACAGCACGAGGGTATGTATCCGGTATGAACCTCTGTATCAAATCCATGCTACGTTTGCGACACAACAGGCAAGGACGATGTATGAGATCTCGACTGAATTCAACTGCATGACAATGTTGCTTCTTGTACTTACTGGTCAATCACCCACTCGCATGTGGCATCCCTGGAAACGGAGAAAGAGACAACTTACTGGTGAGACGACGATTACTCCAACTTTACAATCAGATAAATGTACACTACGGTAGTTGGAAGGGCCCCACCTGAAATCAAAGTTCGCCTTGTCGGTGGTTTTGTTGGCCCAATACTGGAAGATCTGACCAATTTGCAACGACGAAAGCTTGAAGTTCAGGAGGACATCGTATGCCGGGCTCCAGAATTCTTCTGGAGTGTTTTTGTCAAAGGAAACCTCCTTCAAGGCCGTGGAGAAGACCTTTTGGAGTGTGTGGGAATAGGAATCGCAAGCACCTACGGGATTCCCCACAATATCAAATAGATCTCTATCTTCATCACAACGCTTGTTCGTATTGATTCGGTTATCCGAGCATTCTGGGAACATTTCAATGAATGGAAAAAGGCAGTGAGAATGAATGACTGAGTGAGGATCGAGCTGCATGCATGCCAAGCGAAGCAGACGGCACGTTTTCGTACGAACCTTGCGTTGGAGGTGTCAGCACAACCTGGGTCATTTCAGTGTCAGTACCAAGGTAGCTCTCGTACATGATTTGTGGTCTCCACCTGCAAAGCAAGCACACAATATATAGAGCAAGTCAGTAAGTAAGTGCGGTCCTCTAGCTGACGACAATCATCATGTCTTTCTACATGGGAGATCACGGTGGCTACGTACCAAATGGAAATGACATTCTCCTTGGTGGCGTTTGCCGCAGACCAAATCTGCGTCATCTGAGCGTATGTATACATGTTGTGCTCAAAGCCCATTTGATGATGATAGATCTGGGGTTCCGCATAGGATTCCCAGACGCAGGGATAATTGGTAAAATGTCCAGTGCAGTTGGTAGGATGTTTGTCGCAGTCGTTCTCCTCCGTGTATCGGAAGTGCCCCGTGTATACTCCCTCGACAAAGAACATGTCTCCCTCTGTGTCATCCAACGGTGGTCTGGTGGCAATACTACTTGTCGCATTGTCGTCTTGGCACTGGCGTTCCGAGACTTGCTCACAGTAGTCGCGAAAATTGGTGGGCCGCTTGAAGGTTTCTGCCAGCTTTCGTCGATTCTGAGGCCCTTGTAGTCCAATGTAGGACAGTAGTGACGTATCATTTTGCGCCGTGAACTTTGGGACGAACCAACTATTCTGCCCGAGTGCTCCCAGTTCCCTGGGTGGTTCCGACGATGCTGGCGGATGCGCATCAAAGCCGCGATCGTCCCACCAAACTTCCGTGGAAGCATGAAAGCAGGCTTGGTAGTTGTCGGGATCGTCCGTCTTGGTGAGTCGACAATCTTTGACGTCGGCGGCCACTTGGAGTTCGTGATACTCTTCATCAAAGACTCCATAGTCGAGCGCCGAGTGCATATGATAAAAATCCACACTGTATCCGGGAACTCCCGTTTCCACCGTCACGGGCACTTCGAGTATCTCGGTGAGCAAGATTTGCAGAATCCAAGCTTCAAAAAAGACACTTTCCCAATTCTGATGTTATTGATGAGTTACATGAAATTAGAAGGAAAGATGTGAGCTATAAGTGTAGCGGGATCAAATCAACCTGGGTTATCACGACAGACATGCTCTTGTCTTCCAGCCCACGTACGTACCTGCGAGGCAAGGCGAATCTCGATGTAGTCCAACGTCTACAGTGCGGATAAGGCGAGGAAGAACATATACATGTAGGTTAGAAGGCATTCTCGAGTCAAAGCAAACGCAAACGGTACGCTACGGCACGGCACGGCACGGTACGTACTGCTGGACGACAGAATCCCAACTCTTCGGCTTCGAGTGGATCTTCGGAATGACAGACTCGAATGCGTTTTTCGTTATTAGATAGATTGTACCCATAGCTCTGGAGACACCCTCCGGCGTAAAAGGGGTTGGTACAGTATCCATCCACGCAATACGATCCCTCTCGAAGCATCTCGCTACACACATCATTCTCTACCGAACAGGGAACCTTGGAGGCATCAGTATGTGTAGGCATCAGCAGCAGCATGAGGAGCCATGGTACAAGCGCCGCTCGTCCGCCAGCAGCTGACGTCCTGATCATCATTGCGAGGTCTTTCTCTTTCCTCAAGTAAGTTTTCAACTCAACTTGCCGTTTTTTAATGGTAAATAAAAAGAGTGAGAATGAACTCGGGAACAAGGGCTCAAAGGCTCTGTGGCATCGTTGTTGCTGCTCAAAAGGTCTTCTGCTGTTCTCTCAAGAAGCTCACCCTCTCCTCCGACCATTACTTAATTAGTGACTATGCGTCACTACGCAAACCACGTACTGGTACCGGTACATGTATTAGTGCTACCGGTACGGTACCAAAGCGGTAAGAATCCCGTTCTCTCGACAGAACATTCTCTAAACTCCTCGCGATTGGTGGAAGTTAAATCCCTCTTCCTCTGTTGCTTAATTATATTTGGGGGTGATTCGGTTTGATAGACGGAACTTCAACAGGATCGCACAGACATTTTCATTCCGTGCTGCCGTGTGCCGTCGCCCAAGGCGGAGCCATTTTTTATTATTACAGAGCTGTACCCTGTACCCTGTACCACCTGGTACCAGTATTAGCATGCATAAATAAATATTAATGTCCCAAGATCTTGAAAAGAAGAAGGTTTTACAGTCAGAAAGACTTGATGCTTATTATAGTTTGTCCGGAAACCAGCGAGGGCTGGTGCCTTTGTACATCCGGAAAGACGTGCTTAGTTCGTCTTTGGGATAGGCACAAAAGCTTGCTCCAGTTATGGCACTTCCAGGCATGGATGCTTTTCCAAAAGACGACCAAGCACGCCTCGGGCACCCCATTCTTCACACCTTACAGTACCTGCGGGTTGCCCTTTTAGCCAGTCTACGGTACTTGAGCCTTCTTCAGTATCAATCTTGGATGGCAAGCACATCAGAAACTCTGCCAGAGGAGCTGCATGTAGGAATCCACCCACCATCCTCAGCAGAATCGCATATGCCAAACTGTAGAACCGCCGTGTGGCCTTGCCGTCCCCTCCCCTGTAAGCCTCGTGCTCTGCTTCCAAGAGCTAAACTGGTGCACAGCCAGCTGAGGGGGCGCCTTTGCTGACCCAAGCAGGTAACGGCAGGGTTGAAATGATGATCTACTGGGCAGAGCTTCTGTGCATGGCGCCTCTACAGAGATTTCTTAGCTGCTTATGCTGGAGCATACAACGCCACGCCCTGAAGAAAGGCTCAGTGCTCTAGACGTAACCAATGACTCCCAGGAGCTTCCATCAGAAATTGACCCCCATGTGCCACAGCAAGCTTTGCCCCTTCCTCACTCACATTCTCCAAAGCACACATAGGAAAAGCAATCTTTTTCAGGTTGTAGAAGTTGGGCAGTTCCTTGTTTGGATGCCCAGATCCCTTTCCTATCAAGGTTGTCTTGGTCTGCTCCTGTGTGGCTCTTCCAGATTTTCAAATTCTTCCTTCTGCGAGAGAGAAGTCCAAAGTTCAGAAAGCCTTGCCAATTTTTCTTGTGCAGACCTGTGGTTCTCTACGCTGCAGAGCATTCAATTCAGATACCCCACCTTGACACATAATATCATCGAAAGTCTTGACAGGTGCACCCTTGGCAAAGTTGAGGCCAATACCTTGCATGACATTCGAATAGGCACTTTCTGTGCTCCTGCTCGCATTCCCCAATGGTAACAACACCGAGCTCAGCCATCTTGGCAATCCTTGAGTGGACAAACCAAGCGCAAAAACAAACAATAGGCTATAGAGGCAAGCAAACGTGGCACATTTCTACATTTGGATTATACCGGTAGCTGGCTGCTAATAGTTGGTGTACTCTCATTGCTGTTGACAAGCATGTTGCAATACCTCTCCATTTGCTCCAAGTGACCCTAGGTGATTTCAATTTTGGCTCCCCCCCGAAGAACAAATTCAGAAAATGAGTTCGGCGTCCCTCTAGCTACTAGCTACCTGGTAGCTACCTCATCATGGAGATGTCTGGGGAAAACGGCAAGGACCCCACTTCCTGCTTTGGTGACGTTGGGTCCGGAAACACCACGCTGCTTGACTTTGAAAGTTTCAAAGGTGTGAAATTAGTTTTACAAGTGTGAAACTGAACCAACATACTCAGAGACAGAAGTTCACAGCTAACAGCTGATACGTTTTTGTACAAATTCGTGAAAATATTTTCATGCAAATGAATCTAAAAACGTGAAATTAATTAAAAGGATTGGTGAAACTTACCTGTTTCCGGACAGTTTTGGAGACCCTCTCATTTTTTGTCTTTCCAATATATTTTAGCTCCACTCTACTTTTTTGACGATGATGATGTTGTCGGTTCCAATCAAGTTCCTGTTCCTCAGCTGCCTTGCTGCAGCTCCTTCTGCCTTTGCAAAGGAGAAGATAGAGGCTTCCTCCTTCAGAGGATCTTCTGTACATCGCGAATTGCCCATGACTTGCACATCCGACTTGGATTGCCCCACCGACGTCCCTATGTGAGGTGAGGATGGATCTTGCACAGGGGCATGTAACGCTGAGGGCGGTGGGGCAGGAAAGAACCACCGATGTCTGGACAATGATATGGCACTATTGGGCCAACTATGTCTAGAGTTTTCCCCATCCGATTCGTCGTCTTCAAGTCGGGTGGATGAACCCGATGATGGGATTCCCGACCACTACGATATGCCCAGCGGACGGTGTGGGTGCGTCCACGACAAAGACTGCAATGAGGCTCTTCTCTCTCGATCTTCCTCCGAGGGATGTTCTCCCGGTTGCGATACGGACGTACAAGCGTGTACACCCGATCGGTACTGCTTGGATTCGGGCTTTGTGGTCGATGGAGATCCCCGCGCTAGCGGTAACAGTGCATGCTTCCCGGCGGATGCCATGGTGCGAGTTCGAGGTAATGACGATGGAACGGTGGTCTCCAAGCGCATGGTGGATATTGCGGTGGGATCCGTGGTCGAAGCCAAACCTGGCGTCTTTGAAGAGTTCGTATGGTGGAGTCACAAGCTTGAAAGTGGCTCTCACATGCAGGTGGAAATCTCGGCGGGGTCTTGTGTCGTAAGGGCGTCCCCTGGCCACTACCTGTATGGCTATGTTGTTGGGGGAAGAGAGCAAGAAGACATGTCCTTGGTGGCGGCCCAAGACGTTATGACGGGAGAGAGCGGCTGGGCCAAGTCCAGTAAGTATCGTTGACTTTCTCTGGATAGGGTGGATTAGAGGACCGGCTTTTGGTTGATGCAGAAGCAAGAAAACTACTGCATTGCAAACTACTGCATGTTGCAAAAACGACAGAATAGATAGGACTCGCCACCGCCATGGAGAGCGAGATGGTTGGATGGTTGCTGGCTACTGTCATCCTTACCCTGGATGGACTACTACATGACAAAACGAAGCAAGGCACAACATTTAGTGTACTTTAAGAAGTTGCGTAACCCGAACGAAAATTCCAACTCTTTTGGCGCTTCTACCGTTTGGTTCCCACAGTTAGTTGCTCGTGTTTTGGTTTGCCTCAAAGCCTTCGTTTGTAGATTGTCATTCTTTTATTATTATTAAAGTTCATCTCCCTCTTCTTTTGGCATTTGTTGGAGGATGTGAACGCGACGATCGATCCATGCCATCAACTCGGGCTTCATTTTGCCGTCCTTCATGTTGCCAAGTCGCTTGATTTCGGTCGAGACCTTTTTCTTTTCCCATGCCTTGATCTTTTCCACGTACTTTTCTTCCTTTTCGTTGCAACCGGTCGTGCCCTGGACGGTGTCACCCTCGAGTGTCACGGTACAGGTCATGGCGGGGACCTAGTAATGTATAAAAGAACAGAAGGATAGAAAATTGAGTTCCTCGCGTATATAGCTTGAGTAATCCATGAACTACTGCAGGCTGCACAAGCAAAAGACCCACCTTGTCTCCCTGAATTTCTAGAATCTCCATAGTGAAGATCAGGACACTGCCTCCAGGAATTTTGGGAGGACTTCCATTGTCACCATATCCAAGCTCTAAAAGTGAATTAAATGAGATCAAGAAAGACATGAAAAAGGTAAGAAATCAGGTCCTTTTCTATCATATACCCTTTTTGTCTATGACTGACCTGATGGAATGAACATTTGCCACTTGTCTCCTTCTACCATCAATTGCATGGCTTCTGTCCATCCCTTGATCACCTGGTTGGGAGCAAATCTGAAGAATAGAAACAGAAATTAGAAAATTAGAATAGAAATACAGGAAATAAGTGTTAGTCTTGGACATAGATACCCAAAATTCCCATCTTTCTTTAGGGTAGATAATGAGTGTACTGTACTCACGTAGTGGGTGATCCTCGGTCATAGGAGGAATCGAATTTGGTGCCATCAATGAGAGTACCTTCGTAGTGGCACGAACAGGGTGCACCCACGGTAGGATGATAGACACCTTCTCCCTTTCGTAAGACTTTGTACTGAAGCCCCGACTCCAACGTAATGACACCCTCTGCGTCCTTGTTCTTCTCCAAGAATTCCAAACCTTCTTCGTTCGTGCCGGCAATCACCAACGACACCAACAGAGGCAGCAGCAGGAGCGAACGCAACATGGTAGACATACTAGTAGTCATTGTCCAAACAAAACTCTTTTCAAATTAGTTTTTGTGTGGTCTTTCCTCGAGGAAGAGAAAGGAAACGGCAACGAAGCGCGATCAGGACAAAGATCCAAAAGATACGGGTTCGGATCATGACGTCACAAATGGGAATCCAAAGATCCAAACGAGAAAAGCGGTCAAACCCGTGTTCTCAATGCTCGCACCAAGCAAACAGCAAAGACCACCACGAAGATCACCCTGACTGAAGGGTACATGGTGAAGGAGAATCAGGAGCTAGCTAGCCAGCTGACCATTGCCTTGAACCCTTTGCGGTAGCTGAAACTAATTCGCCATGCCTTATGTTACCTTTTCTGATTTGCAAAAGGACTCGTCCTTTGACTTTATCGTAGTTGGAGCTGGTTCTGCAGGATGTCCTTTGGCATCGCGATTGAGCGAAGACTTGAGTGTCACAGTCCTCCTGATTGAAGCGGGTCCTCGCTATCACTCGGCCGAAACCACCATCAATGCCGCCATTCCTGCTGGTTGTGGAAAACTCCAACACTCCACCATGGATTGGGCATTCTTCACAGAACCGCTGGCTCCCAATGCCTGTTTGAAAATGAACACTTATCAAGGGTGTCCACCCGAACGCAAGAATCGATCCTTTTGGCCCCGTGGTAAAGGCATGGGTGGCAGTTCTCTGATCAACTACATGGCATGGGTCCGTGGACATCCCAATGACTACAATGAATGGGAAACCAAACATGGTGCCAAAGGATGGGGTTGGAAAAATGGCATTGAAAAGCTATTTGAGGAACGAATCGAAGACACTACCGAATGTGATCCCTCCCGACTACACAACAACAAGAAAAAGACAAACAACGATGCTAAAGGTCCACTGGGAATTTCTCACAAACAACCTGTGAATCCCCTGGTCGAAAAGTTCTTGGAGGCGTGCCAGGAGGTTGGATTGGGAAAGGAAGGAGACTACAACCGTGGCTGGAATAGCACCCAAAAATCCATTGCTGGAGTGCATCAAACAACCGTCCGACAAGGTACCCGGTGTACATCTGCGAGAGCCTACATTGATCCCCTAATGGCTACTGACAAGAGACGTCCCAATTTGACAGTCTTAACAGGAGCCCAATGTGAAAAAGTGATTACTCAAACCAAGGATGGAAAAATAGTCGTCACAGGAGTCAAGTTGGTAGAAGATGGTGGTGGAGACAGCAACAATAAGAAAGTGTTGGAACTGTCCTGTACAAAGGAAGTCATTCTCTCGGCGGGTGCTTTGGGCTCACCACAAATTCTCTTGCAGTCTGGCATTGGCCCCAATGGCTCCACACTGGATTCGCCACAAGTGGGCCAGAATTTGCAAGACCACCTTGTGGCATCGCTTCGATTCCAGCCCAAATTGGGAAATCATGCCAACCAGGATATTGGGTCTATCAATGGGTACAAGGCAGAAGCACCCCGGTTTGCCTTTCAAAACTTGTACCAAATGCTCTTTCAGCACAAGGGAATGCTGACGTCCTCTACATATGATGCATCAGTCTTTTGTTCATCAAAACACGACAATGTTTCCTCTCTGGCAGAACTCATGTCCATGAAACCCAATTTGCAACTCAGCATGTTTTGCTCGGCCCCTGACAAACAAGTCATGGTCGACAATATTGGTCTGGACTTTGAGTTGTGGGAATTGGATGACATTGAGTTCTCGCCCAAGGCAGAAGCAGTGGTTATTGTATGCACTCTACTCCATCCAAAATCGCGAGGATACGTCACACTCAAGGATGGTGACGACAGCAAGACTAACAATAACAATGGACTTGCCATTCATGCCAATTATCTGTCGGACCCAGAAGATGTCAAGGACATGGTAGCGTGCTTGAAAAAGGGGATTGACATTGCCTCAGCCAGTCCCTTTCAAGATTTGATCAAGACAGTGCCCTTTTCCCCCAAGGATTTGTCACGAAAATACAATCTTCCCACCCACGATGACAATGTTCCAATTTCTGCAGAGGAGTATCCAGATGCCTTTTGGGAAGAGTTCACCCGCCGGCATGCAACAACACTTTACCATCCTGCAGGCACTTGTCGGATGGGTACTTCCAAAGAGGAGGCTGTGGTGGACCACAACCTAAAGGTGTTTGGGGTGGAGGGTCTTCGTGTTGCAGATGCATCTATTCAGCCAGAGGTTGTTTCTGGCAATACTCAGGCTAGCTGTGTTGTGATTGGTGAAAAGGCTGCTGATATCATCCGGGATGAATACAACCTGAAGAGCAATCCCCAAGATTTGCTGGAAGCAGTTGTGGAGTATGAAGATTCGGTTCAGCGCAAACGTTGGATGGTATTGGTTGGAGGTTTGACAGTGGCGACACTGTGCCTGGCTGGCGGTGCATCTGTTTTCTTGGGCAAAATGTCCAAGTAAGGAAAGATGATTGATTAGTTTCAAAACGGAAAGCACAGGGAAATGACCAAAAAAAGTAAAACGACTGTAGCGACAATTCTCATGCCTTCCATCCATTTTTAGAGCGCCCAAACTCTCCTTCGAGCTGCTGACTAGTAGTAGAGAGTTCAATACGCAGTAGATAATGTTTGCACGAAGCTTTGTAAAGGTCGACATCATCCACCTGGTGGTCGGGGTCGTATGAGCCCGAAGTCTGAGTTACACGCCGCGTAAGCATGTCGTTCTCGTCATAGCAGCACTGCTGCCCTGTCCCATCGGGTCCAGCAGCTCGAAGGCAAGCTGGGTGGTATCCAAAGTCAAAACAGAAGGACCAATCCGTATTCCAGTTGACTCCGTCGCGAGTACCGGTGAAGACATCAGATTCTGTGGCACGCAACCGAGCATGGAATTAGCACATCAACAATGGAACAAGGGCACCTGGAAGATTCGGCAGTTTGTGGGTAAACTTACTTAGTTCAGTCACTTTTTGCTAAAATCGTATGACCTGGAAGATCACCAATCCAAGCAGTGTTCTTTGCCAATGGTATCGGTTCGAGCGAACCACGCAGATTAGCTAAACCAAGTCGAATTCATACCGAGAATTCTTTGTCAAACCACGTTTGGCATTCCGCACTGGCACACAGGTGTTGCTCTGCAAAAGGATCGCAAATCATCTCTCGAGTAAACTCAACATAGAGCCAGGAATCGACTTGATCATTACCTACATTGGCAACACCAGGTCAACTTGAATAGTGTCTGGCGGTCGAAGTGAACTACGATCTAGCAATGCAGCGGAGCCGATGCGCTGAACGCTGAAGAGCTGAATCCCTTCATGGAGTTGGAGTCAGCCTCGCATGGGCCCGCGTTGAGACTGCGAATTGGCACATAGTGGTACATGTTCATTGAACGAAGAAGAAGTCGGGTTATTCGCTAGTGATCGAAGCTAACCGAACGTGATGGGACTCGGGAAAAGGTTGCAGTCCCAGTGACTGCAGAACGCTTCGAACAAGCAAACGATTGAGAGGGTGTCGCATACCGGTCGGTGTAGACTTACTCGTGCTGAAGGTACTTGAGACCAAAGCTGGGCTGAAATGGCAGTGTTTGCTAGGTAGGGAGCACCGCCTTCTCCCGCGAGATTGACAGCGATATGAGTTCGCTCCGGCATGAAATTGTTCGTGGAGGGAGCATTCATGTTGAAGCCATTGCTACAATGATGTCGTCGCCGCCGTCGAACTTATGTGGATCGACACACAAATCGAAGTTGAGAGGATGATTGGAGTGAGGATTGCAGAGTTCACCGACAGAATAAAACTCGGCATTTTCAGCGACAATGCAGAGAGTGCCTGATAGAGGATTCAAACCATACCAAGAAGGAGAGTAGAGGGCAAAATAGGGGTAAGCGGCTGAACCAAGGTCATACGGAGGAAGCGTAGGAGAAGGTGTTGGAGCCTGTGTCGGCGGAGGTGAAGGATATGGCGTGTGTGTGTGGGTCGCGGGGTTCGTCGAGGTGCTGGCCAAGGTGTTTGGCGCTTGTGCAGGTCGCGGGGCTGGTCGAGTTGTTGGGCTGAAAGAGGGCGCTGGAGGTGGAGGATGGCAATCGAGAAGAGGTGATGCCATGGCGAACCAGACCTACGTCGCGGAAAAAGACAAACTTGCATACTTTTGAGAGGTGTTGGCAGTGTCGTGTTCGTTCTTGTCAGTGGATGTGGCGGCAACGCCGAGAATTGCAGGAGAGGAGGCAAACAAAAAGCATCTTCTTCGAATCAGTGCTTGTTTGGAGAGCATGTTGGCTCTTCTTCTGATGAGTGCATCCTATGTTTCTTGATAGCAAGACAGCCAGAGGCTGGTCGCGAATGGGTGTCTCAACGAAAGCGCACCTCGTCGGCTACCGTGCCGGTAGATCCCCAAGCGTTGCCCTGGATTAGTCAAGTGCACATCTCCTCCCATCAGCATTGTCCTCTTTGGTTGTCGTGGTCCTTTTAGCCTGTTCGTTTCGAAACCAAAGATGAACGCCAGCAGCCAAAACGCGGGATCGAAGACGCCGGACACATCGGTACAAAAGAAGCGTTTGCTGGCTAGTATTTCTAACTCTACTTGAGGATCTGAGCTATCGAAACCTGTTGGATCTAATCTTCGTGCGGGCTCGTCGAATGCAACCGGCGGTGGTACTGTAGGTTTCCATCCACGTCGATCGCTGTCCTTTTTGATTGAGTTGCTCCATAGTTCATGAGAGCAGATTTGATCAAGACTAGGACCAGGTAGCTAGTCACTGCGAGGGATACGAACCATGTCTCTTTCCAGCACACCCATGCCCAGCTCAGCGAGCCATGATGTCTTGTTGTTGGAGCAAAAGGATCTTTGGATTGGCCAGATATTCCCCTTTTTAGGCATAGGGCACTATGCCTTTGTAGGTTCTGTCAACAAAAAAATCAACAAACATTACAAAGAATATTGTGACAGTGTGCCACAGGGAGATCGTCCAAGGGTTATGAAACAATGTCATGTCGATGAAGAGGTGCAGGATCCCTCTCGCCCAGCAACCAGCACAGACACAATTTACGGTGCGGCATTCTACAATGTCTCCTCTGCAGAATTCTGGCGTGCTGACAGCTCAGAGAGGAAAGCACCAGATCATGATGATGTTTGCAATGCCATTGCCAGTGTTGGGTCTATTACAGTTCTTCAATGGGCTCATGAGCAAGGATTCCCGTGGGATAAAAATGCATGCTTTCATGCTGCTGAAGGTGGTCAATTGGAAACCCTAAAATGGTTGCGCACGAATGGATGTGAATGGGATGAAGATACCTGCCTGGGTGCTGCATTTAATGGTCACTTTGATATTCTCAAGTGGGCACGAGAGAATGGGTGCCCTTGGGATGAGAATACATGTGCTTGGGCTGCTATGAGAGGTCATTTGGAAATTCTCAAATGGGCACATGAAAATGGATGCCCTTGGGATGCAGATACAGGCCGTTATGCTGCTGCAAGTGGTCACTGGGAAATTCTCAAATGGACACATGAGAATGAAGCCCCCTGGGATGAGAATACATGCACTGTTGCTGTCATTAATGGTCACTTTGAAATTCTCAAATTATTGCATGAAAATGAATGCCCTTGGGATGAAAATACATGCATTGCTGCTGCTCGATGTGGGCACTGGGAAATTCTGAAGTGGGCACACCAGAATGGCTGTCCATGGGATGGAATGACTTGTGCCTATTCTGCATCGCAAGGCCATTTGAACATTTTGCAATGGGCCCATGAGAATGGATGCCCTTGGGATGAATATACATGCATGTATGCTGCTGAAACTGGACAGTTACAAGTTCTTCACACATGAGAATGGCTGCCCATGGTGCAGATTCACATGCTACAATGCCGCAATGAGTGGCCATTTAGAAGTGTTAAAATGGGCCCATGAGAATGGATGCCCCTGGGATGAAGGTTTGTGCTCTGGTGCTGCAGAAGGAGGCCATTTTGAAATTCTCAAATGGGCACATGAGAATGGCTGTCCATGGGATGGAATGACATGTGCCAATGCTGCCGAGCATGGCCATTTGAACATTTTGCAATGGGCCCATGAGAATGGACGCCCTTGGGATGAAAGAACTTGTTCCAAAGCTGCGGCAAGAGGCCATTTAGAGATTCTCAAGTGGGCACATGAGAATGGCTGTCCATGGAATGAGTCAACATGTAAATCTGCTGCAGGAGGTGGTAACCTTGAAGTTCTGAAGTGGGCACACGAGAATGGCTGTCCATGGGACGGATACACCCTCACTTCTGCTTTCAATTCACGCAATTGGGAGTGTCTGAATTGGGCAAGTGATAATGGATGTCCAGATGAGTGGAGGATCAAGATAGTGTAGAATGATGAATCTGACCCCACTGTAGTTATGGAGCACTGAAGAATGTCTGGCTGAGAATATGGAGGAAAGAGATTGTACCCTTCTTACATGCGTGCTGGCACTCTGGTGGCTGTGGACCCTAGTAGAGCATTGGGTTACCCAACTTGCCAACCTCAGAATCTTATAGCACACTCCCGCTAGCTAGGGTGCTCTGCTACTAGCTACTGGTAGTACATACCAGTACCTATCTCGGCCACCGTGGCTGCGTTGCGGTAAAGAAGCTTTACACGCCTATTCGAGGAAAAGTTAATATTTTCCAGAAAACTCTGCAAATTTGTCTTTTTGCTTTGTTATAGAATCCAAGACCCAAGACGCTTGCTGGTTTGGAAGGAGCACCGGCTTCTTAATTAAAAACCAGGATCACTGGCACTCAGTTTCACTTCAAAAAGCCAGTGTTCTTGAACACTGGTTTCAAACAGATGGTCTAAGGCAGACATTTTCTTTGATCCAGCTGGAAAATTGTTTTTACTGATAACTCTATAGTATAGTCATTGTGGAACAGAAACGAACACTTGCTCTTATTGCAAAAACTGGGACTGGTTGGCTTAAACTTGCACAAGACTCGCGTTTAATCGGCACTTTTCCTCGCGAAACATCCAGAACCGTGAATTTCACGAAACAACCGGGAGTTTCGCTGTTCCTCACTGGTCCAGGCAACAGGAAACGAGAAATACCCAAAAACGGGTGTGGGCAAGATGGGCAGTTGGCCTGCCGAGGTTACACTGGAAACGTAAGCAAAATTGGGCAACAGGAGCAGCAGCAAGACAAGTGCTCTGCTGTCCATAATCTTGACCAACGGTGGACAGAGAAGTAATAGCAGTGTATTGGAACAGACAATGATGGCCATGTCTCTGTATGGCAGCAGCTCTGGAACTGGTGGCGGCAGCCCTTATCATCCCTTTGGACCAGCCCCTGGGAGTCACAAGCCCTTGACAAATCATTTGGAACGAGGGTCTCGCAAGCTGCCTCGACCCAAGCGCAGTCGAAGAAAGAAGCAGAAGGAGGTGTCTCTGTATCCCTCCATTTCGGCTGTGGAAGAAGCAGTCCCCGAGACGATTATTTCGTTTGGTGATAATGGTACCTTTGAAATTAACCTGTCGTCCAAAGATGACATGACCGATGCTGAAGCTGCTGCTGCTGCCAGTGGCAACAACAAAGATAGCGAGCAGAGGAAAGAAGAAGAGGTGGTGTCCTCATCGGAGGAATCCATGATGACGGACGACGAAGAGAATCCTCTGGATGTTCATAGCAAGCCATTTCAGCGTCGCCGTTACAACAAGAAGGACAGGTCGGCACTCTCGCTGGGGCGCATGTCCTCTAATTCGTCTCAATCGTCCATGTCGTCTCAACAATCAGAGACCGGATTGAATCAAGAATTTCGAAAACTCTCGGTCAAACGAAAGCCAGTGGCCAGCGCTCCTTGGCCCATTGACGATGAAGACTTTGATCCGCTGGGAGGAATAGTCTCGACGGCTCCTCGTCGTAAGGTCTCAAGACATGCCAGCCGTGATTCAGAGCACAGCCGTGGCAGTCTGGGAAGTATCAGCTGTGACAGTGACAGTACTGGCGCTGCCCCTCATCATCGTCGTACGGCCACTTTTGACTCCATCAACTCGGAAGGATCCAGTGCTCCGTCTCTTGCAGAGCTCAAACAGCAGGAATCGCAGTACAACCAGCAGCAGCAGAAACCAAAGAAGCACAGCCGCACGGGTAACAACAACAAGAAGCATTCGACCCTGTCGGGAACTTCGCCCACACAAAAGTCCAAGCCTCCCTTTCGGCGTATGAAATCCTGGCATGACGATGAAAAGTCGGCCGAAAAGAGAGCGCAAGAATTGGAAATTGAACCTGGATTTTTCTTACCGTTACGAGGTACCGATGAAACCATGGCGGCCATCAAGACTGGATTTGTGGAGGAGATTTTCTGTCAAGCCTGTGATATCGAATTGATCTGTATTTCCGATGCTTCCATGTGTGTCTGTCCAGAATGCAAGTGTGTCAGTCCTGTCGACGGAATTGCCTCCATGAGTGCTTTGGCGAAATCCAAATACACCAGAGGGAGCGTCGGACTGGGTCTCAGAGCGTCAACTCGGGTGTAAACAAGATAGATGAAGGCGTGTGACAGGGAAGAGGAGTCTACATGCATGAATAGCGACCAACAACATTGTGCCGGAAGCAACACTATTTTAAATTTATTGCTTCAATAAGAAATTGAAAACAGGAATACTTGCTCCCGTTAGCTAGGGCATCTCTTTGTTTCTATTCCAATGCCATGAGCCAATCCAATACGCCACCCGCTACTGTATCGCTTTCCGTTGGTACGACCAACAACGTGGAAACACCCCACTGCCGATGCCCCGAATACCTGTTCGAGTGGGCGCCTCGTTTTTCTTCTTGATTCCTCTCCCTTTTGCCTCAACCATGCATGTATTGATTTTTTATGAAAGTATATGTATAGTGCATCATCGCGAAGACAGAAGCAACTTGTGATTGCAAGTCCTCCATCTTTGCCGTTTAGGCAGCGTGGTACTTGATGTCGAGAATTGTGTCTGTAAAGGCACGTCCATCCTCACGCCAGAATTGCCAAATGACACCCGGACCCTGGAACGACAAGAACATGTAATTGTGATCCGAGGAAAAGGCCAAACCAGTCGTCTCGGTGTTGTAGCCAGGTCCATCCAAGATGGAAAAGAACTGAGCGGTGGCGTCACGGCCATGGACGCCGCAATCGGGGCCCCCGTCTTCGCAAAAGTAGACGATTTGATTGGGATCGTTGACGATTCGTTGGATTTGGTCTGGTTGATTATTGAAGGCTCCAGATTGCGTGGACGAACGTTCGTACGTCATATTGATCAAGTCGAGAATGAACAAGAATTTGGTTGTTTTGGAGATAAAGTAGAGCATGTCTCCCACAACATCAATGCCCTCTGCGAAGGGATATCGATTGGGATTGGCATTGGCCTTTTCGCCCCAAGCAAATGTACCTTGAGAACCGGTTGTGGGAATGAGCTCGAGGAAATCATGGCTTCCACTCTCCAATGTACACCATTTCTCAGCATTGGTGGCAGCATTAAAGCACGCCATGCCGGCAGCATCGGGAGTGAACCGGACCAACGGGCCAGCATTAGAATCGTTGGTGGTGTAAAATGTGGGGTTCCCGTTGGAGTCAATGTAGTATGCAAAGCTTTCATAGTTGCCTCCGGTATCCACCACACTTGTCAATCGGGGGGACATATTGCCAGATGGATCGGTTTGGTACACGTGTCCATTACTGCCAAGCTCCTCACTTGGATGGATCGAGACGCAGGAAAATGCGATATGTTAGCCGCAAGCCAGTTTGCAATCAGGATGCCGCTGTGACGGACGTTTTCCTGGACTTACCAGGTCACCCACGATCCCCATGGAGTATCGCCTCCTCCACAGTTACGAGACGTGGAGGTAATGAGAGGAAAGTAGTCAATGACCCTCCCCGTGGAATCAAATTCCAACGTGAAGACTCCACCAGGAGTGGTTTCGGCATTGGACGCATAATACCATCCTCCTCCTGGAGCTGGGAAAACCTCGGCAGCATCGGGTTTTCCGTGAAAGTTGCTGGACGAGAATCCAGCGCATTCTCCCGTGTCAGGATCATAGAGCTGAACGGGTTCTCCGCTGTAGGCAATGGCACGCCCATTCAGTCCATCACTGAGAGAAACAGCACGTCTGTATTTGTCGTATACCAAGACATTGTTGTCATAGAACCCAGCCTTGTATGTAGGACTCGGGAGCTCGGTGGTAGGACGAAGGGGGCAGGGCACCACGCCGCAAGTTTGTACGGGCATACAAGCACCTCCTTGGTTGCCATTGGGAGGGCAATCGTTGTCCGAGACACAAGAATCTCCTGCATTGTTCGACTTGGAGTCGCAGACATCGTCACAATCGCTCTTGGCACACGTACAAATTCCATCAATGGGAGGTGCAGGAGCTGGAGTGGGAGCTTCGACGCAGTTTCCTTGAGACCAAATGCAGTCACTGTTGGCCATGCATTGATCATTGTTTGTGCAAGAGGAGCAGGGTTGACACAGGCTGCCTTCTTCGACGCAGTCACCATGAGACCAAGTGCAGTCACTGTCAGCACGGCATTGATTATTGTTTGTGCAGGACAAGCAGGGTTCACACTGCCCAGAGACAGTCCTTACCACAGCCAAGATGCCAAACAGGGAGGAAAGACGATGGAGAATCATGGTCTCTTCGCGATCGGTTGCAAACTGGCTCCTTCTCTTGTTTGAGAAAGTTGTGACTGTTGGTAGTACCGGTACTGGTAGTCTACTAGACTGTCACTTCGATGTTTGTTTTCCCAATGCACCCAACTAACAACAAAGAAAAAAGATCCATGCAAGGAAGTCAAGTCAACAATAAGAGCACCCTTGGGGGAAACGGTACCAGTAACATCACGATATCGAGATTTAACGACACCACTCAACTTCAATTAACGACCCCGTACCGTATTGGATTATTAGAGCTCCGCTTGTTCTTCGGACATGAGTGAAGTGACAGTCTATGAGTCCGCATCGCCAGAGCTATTGGAAGTGCATCAAGGCCGCAATGTTGGATCGCAACCAGGTGGTGCAATCATTTCTTTTTGTAGAAAATTTAATGGCCCAAAAGGTTGGATCATCATCTGTTATGTTTCGTCCTGCGGCACAAGTCGGGTCGCAGCAAAACATGAGTTTGCTTGATCTTGAGGCGAGCTGATGAATCGATATGAAGAGTCCTTTACCGTACGGAGAGAATGATGGCAGAAACTCGCAGCCACGGACTGTATTGGCTGGCCAAGCTACACCGGTACCGGTGCAGTGCTTTGTATGATTGTAGCTAACTAGCTAAGCTGCCGGTGGCTCGGCGGGAACAAAGTCTCAAAGGAATTCAGTTCAACTCCTGAAACATGGATAATGGTAGATAGTTAGGTGCTTACCAGTCCCAGCACGTATGCCAACTCTGCGAGCTTTTGAAAGATACGCTTTGGGTGACTCCTCAAGTCTGTCCCAAGCATAAAACAGCGTCCCTCCCACCAAACATCCATCACCATGCGAGTTGTGTGTCTATGTCTTCTCTCCGTGCATGTAGGATGTATTTTGTCAGCGTTGGCAGCAGAAGAAAGCCGAACAAACACTTCTGCTAATGGTAGTATCCATTCGATTCCAGGCGAACGAATTTGGCAAACTGACAATGAACCTGTGCCACCCATTAGCAGCGGTAATACCGAATCTGCCGAAGATGTCACTCGCAATTTTGTCAGTGCCACCTTGGGATCCAACATGGTCTTGCAACGAGACCGAGAAGTGACCTTGTGGGGATACTCTACCAAAGGAGCCATTATCACTACAACTTTGTTGTTGAATACTGAAGAATCAGCAGCGCCTCCTATAGTACCGGTAGTACTGTCCACTACAGCCACGGGAGACGATGGGCTCTGGCGTCAAGCCTTGCCACCTCAGGCTGCTTCTCTCGAGGCCACGTCCATCAAGATCAAGAGCAGCACAGGCCAATCACAAACTCTGGAAAATGTGCTTTTTGGAGACGTTTATATTTGTGGAGGACAAAGCAACATGGTGTTCTCCATACCTGGCGCCACCAATGGCACGACGGAAGCCAACAAAGGTAACCGTTACCCTCATATCCGTGTCTTTACAGTGGGACAAAAAACGGCATCCAAAACGCCTCTACCAGATTTGCAAACCGTAGAACAGCCGTGGAGTGTCGCCAACAATCACAGTCTCTACACCAATGTGTTTTACGTCAACGGTGGAGGCTACAGTCACTTTTCCGCCGTTTGCTTCTTTTTTGGAAGGCAAGTGGCCGACGGTCTCGGAAACAAGATCCCCATTGGACTCATTAGCAACAATTGGGGTGGTACCAAAATTCAACGGTGGCAACCGCAGAATAATAATGGAGGCGACCTGTACAATTCCATGATTCACCCGTACATGGTAGGCCCCATGGCCATTACTGGTTTTACATGGTATCAAGGAGAAGCCAATGCGGGTGGTAGTAGTAAAGCTGCCGACGAATACAGTCATTTATTTCCCCAACTGATTCAAGCGTGGCGGGATGGGTTCCAGGTACCGAATGCCTACTTTGGGTTTGTGCAACTGTCCACGTGGTGTCCTCCTGCACAACCTCAATCGGTGGCGGAATTGAGACAAGCTCAAATGGCCGCCATGAGGCTGAAAAATGTGGGATACAGTACCAATGCCGACATGGGATTTGGATGTAATATTCATCCACCCAAAAAGCAGTATTGTGGCCGTCGACTGGGCAATTCCGCATTGGCCATTCAGTATGGTCAGCCAATCCACTGGAAGTCGCCGTCCTATTGCAAAGTAACGACAATTTCGGAACTCGATCTGCTAGTAGAAAGTCGCAAAGAGAATTCCAATGATGGACGCTTGTCGGTGGTGGTTCATTTTCAAGATGTTTCCAGTGACGGGCTGTACATGCTAGAAACATCATACAATGCACAGGTAAAGGGGTTTACATGCCAAGGCAAACCTGCCGGAACTTGTGCCGGAGCAGCAGTGCTGTTGAATGGCCAGGGATGGGTGAACGCTGCAATCTCCATCACGGGCAACGACAGTGTTACTTTGACAGCTCCCGCGGGGTACTCCACCAAGGATTCTATCATTGCCACGTCCTATGGATGGGGTTCTGTTCCTCTGATGACACTGTACGATAAAGGCACCGACCTGCCCGTGCTACCCTGGAAGGAAAAGATCTAACGCAAAGAAAAAATGAATGTACAAAAGAGACATACATCAATACCGGTACCTGTAGGACGTGGAGGGACGTTGCCGCATTGCTAGAAACGTCTCTTGCCGATCATTCCCGGGGTCGCGAAGTTTGCAACAGTTTCCAAGGAACCTGATATTCTCGGGGCAACACTTCGCACCTTTAGACCTGTGTCATAACACAAATCAACAGAAGGCTGCTGTACGTCAACCAGAAGAGTTGAGGCAGCATGCGATCAGGTTTCGTCCATAGCTAGCCCATTGGAAGCAAAAACAACCGTGTATTTATCGGGAGTCTATTAGACTAGAGGGGGAAGTTATCTATGCATTACCATTGGTTGTCACCAGATTCGGGGGTCAGCGCCAGCGCCGTTGTCGTCGGTTCCATTTCCGTGGATTGAGCAGATTTCATTTGCATGGGGCGAATGGCGACTCTCATACAGGAAAGACTTTGGCGCTTGAATGGCTTTTGCTGGTACGGTACGTTCTCCGTATCGGCTTAACGTTTTCAGGCGCGAGCTCTTTCCTCTTTGAATAGCCATTGGGCTCAAGCGCTCGATTGCGTTCGCTGTCTTGCGCAAGTTCCCGTTAGCGGCGAATGCCGACTCTCTCATACAGGAGAGACTTAGTGCCGGAATGTCTTTTGCTACTACATGCTCCCAATCGGCTCTCGCTTTTCACGGTTTTTTGTTTTGGTTACCCTTCGACCGGGATGTTGGCTTGCAACTTACAGTCGTACGTTGACCCTCGCCAACCACGGCGTGACGTTTCTCGGATGATTTTCCATGTGCTTGGACCCACCAAATGCTTCAGGTTGGCGACGAGGAGTGAGAATCGTGTTCATCCGCTTCCTGCCCATGGAAAATATTTAAAATACAACCACGGACCAGACACTTTCCCAGCTGTGTCTCCCTTGGAAAAGCTGACCCCAGTAGCTACACAGCTCGATTGGAACACAGGCTCCCTTTCAAACTACCGGTACGTGCGTCGATCCGATTCGATTCTCTTCAGAGAGTCTCGTGCTTTCGCTTCCCCGACTCCACCGACAGCACGGAAAGCAAGCCAAGAGCCCTCGCTAGCTTCAGAGAAAGGGTTTGACGAGCCCTTTCATACCAGCAACGTACTTATAATTGAGCCCTTTGTAGTCCCCCAAGATACCCATGCCGTGCTACGATAGCTAGTAGGGGACCTCCTAAGGTACCGTACGAATCGAAAGAACCTAACAGAGACCTGAAAGAATCTGTTAGGTTTTTTGATGACAGCACGGAAACTGAGGTACCAGGCACCGTACGAATGATTCAATCGAAACCTTACGGATTTCATCAGCATCCTGCTCGTCACCTCACATACTGAGAAGGATTGAAGCATCATCATTCGATTTTACAAGTGTTCCACAACAGGCCAACTCCAATCGTTCCGATCGAACCGTTCCAGTAGCGTATACTCAAGCGTGTTCCGTACGAATCGTTCGCGTATACTCAAGGCAAAGAGGCAGAAAACGTCGGAATCCTGGCTGTGGGTACTGGTACCGGTAGCTAGCTTCAGATCAGCATTATTTTCAATCCTTCTACTGTGTAAAGGAAACTCTGCCCAAATTCCAGCAAACCAAACCAACAATTGCTTCTAAAGCTGACCAAGCAATCCCTCCACCATGGCCAACCATGGAGCAGCCCTTGGGCTGGAAGACATGTCGGAACTGCCTCAAGCACCCACGGTACCACCGTCTTTTGGATGGCGTCAAGCCATCGTGGAACTCGGTCATCTGCTCCCCCGGCGTCCTCGGAAGGTGGTGTCAACTAGTCGTGAAATCCTTAAATCTTTTCAGTCGTGTCAACTGCACTCCTTAATTCCATCTGGTTCCGTCAGCATCCGGACAATGGTCATCCGCAGCACCGCAGGACCGCCGCAGCTCCGCAGCTCCTCAACAACAACAACCAAGCATCGATTCGACTCTGAGAGGCCCAGGAAGTGTCTTGTTGGGTGTGGTTTGGTGCTATAGAGCATGAAATCAGTGCTCATCAGTGGATCCATCTCTTCTCGTCACTGCTCAGTCTCGCCTCATCACGCGTCGTTTTTCAAAATTTTCAATCTGGAGGAATCCATCAACCGAAATTGGAGGTGGAAAAAATAGGACACCACCATGATGAGCTCACTTTTTTGTTCAACCGGATTGCTAGAGTTGCATACCCAACCGAACAAGGAAGACTTTCGCGATTGTTGATAAGCCTAGGCCAGATCAACCCCCCTACCCTCAATTACCCTTTCTATCCATCTTCTATTCAATACCTATCAATTGCAAAATGAAGTTCTCTTCTTCTATCATCAAGCTGCTCTCGTGGTCCATGACCACCGACAACAACAACAGCAACACCATGAAGACCCCCGTTCTCCAGGTCGCCAAGGAGACGACGGGCAACAACAACAACGACAAGGACGTTCCTGCAGCAGAGGAAGTCCCAACGTTCCAACTGGATGAGTTGGACAAAGATGTCGTCCAAACCGCGGCACTGTTGCATGAAGCGAATCCTGATGTGGAGTTCCAGCAGCACGGTCGCTACCTAGGTGCCTACGACCTTTCCCTGGTTCCTGCGGATCAGCATGGTCACTACGGATACGACAACAACCAGCACCGGCCCAAAGGTTGTCGCATCCAACCCAGTCAATCAGCCAACGCTCGCTGGAAGACCCATTACGGTCAAGACACGAACGGAGCAATGGAAACCGTTTATCCTTTGCTCCCGTCAACACTGTATGGGGTACTCTTCTGACGAGAGCGAACAAGCTGAGAACCGTCGTGTTCTATCGAGACATGAACAAACATGTGCCACAGGCCCGATACGAATTCTGGCATGAAGCCCAACAACAATTCATTTCCGTCGGCACACAAACACCCCACGAACGCGTCTTGGATCTCGTGCAGTTGATTCAAGAGTACGGATACCAACAAGTGGCCAAATGGATCACCAACAACAAATGGTTCCAAAGCGACAAGGCGTACCTACAACGCGCCAAACTGTACATTCAAATTGATGCCGTGCATCAAGACCTCGAGGGACTTGTTCGTTTCATCCAGGCGAAGAAAGGAAACGACAAGCTAGTCTCGCACTGGTTCATGGTCAACGAAAAGAACACTTACATGTTCGAACTCGCCATGTGCCACTTGCATCTCGGCGGCATTCAGCGCAATGCCAACGACGAAATTTGCACCTTGAATACGCGACAACAGATTGCCAACCGACGATTTGTCTATCGCAAGGTCAAGGATGTCTGCATGGAAGATGCAGCACCCGTAGAATTAGAACAACAACCAACAACAACTAAAGACGTCGAGACAATAGAAACAGTCTCGACCGTCGACGACAACAAGATGGCATCCGATGCCACAATCCCATGCGAAGCAGCGGTGGTTCCCACATGCACAGCAGTGGTCCCATACGTTCAAAAGTGGCATGTGTCACACTTCAAGATCAGTATGCATGGACAACAACCATTTGTATTGGAGTTGCGAATGATGAATGGTGTGCTACTTGGAGTGGTACCCAACGACATTCTCGCAGCCTTGATGAAGGATGGTGGAGACCTTGTCAAGGAAATCGTGCGGCGGCACAAGACACTACGATTGGAGGCAGGCGATGCCTCGGACGATACGGATTTCGAATTCGTGACTGGCGACGAAGTGGTAGCTGAAGAACCACTGGTCGAGGTCGAGGAACAACAACAAGTTGATGCGGATGAACCACTGGTCGACAACCGAGTTGACGAGGAGGAAAATGTGGACACAGCACAATCAACTTTGCGACGATCGAAGAGACGCATGGCGGCGATTGCATCTCAGAGAATCGCAGAGCAAATGAAGACGAGGCCACGGCGGGTGGCAGTTGAACAACAACCTAGAATTAAATGTAGACGGGCGGCGGCCACCAAGAAAAAGTCGACAAAGGCGAAGGGCAAGAAGAAGAAGACGACGACAAGACCTGTGACGGACACACAGCAGCAAACAACAGTTCAGACGACGACAACTCTTTCTGGACGGCAAGTCAGAAAGCCTGACCGGTACATTCCAGTCTAGGATAACAGGTAAGTAAGGGGCGACGACGGCGGATTGCGGGGACTACTAACACAATACAATACACAATGAGCAAGCATCTGGTGGGGTGCAGGGCTATACAATATTTTTGCGGAGATGAATACAGTTGGTTCAATTGAAGGGTCACATCGAAGGTAGCCAGGTTTGTGGTTCCTGTGCTAGGCAGCCTCTATTGCAGAGTGCTTGTCCGAACGTCCTCCACGCGACGAAAGTCCAAAGTTAATACCCGTGACACCCGACAACCAACCTCTATCATTGTTGATGCTACAATCTTATACAACCGAACATAAACGTAGAACAATAACACATAGTAGACAAATCTTTACAAACAAAAATCATGGCTTCATTCTTTCTAGTAGTTGTAGTTGTACTAGTAGCTAGTAGTTCATAATCATAGTAACATCCATTGTATGGCAAGCCCTGGATCCTTGGATCCCTCAAGATTGTCCCGGTTGTAGCTCACACCTCCCAAATTCCTCAATGATCATACCGTACGGAATACGGAGCAATGACCGTGACGCCAAATCCTGCCGCAGGGTTCAAGCGGTATGGCAATCCGTACGGCACTCCCCTTGTGACAAGAAGAGTGCAACCACGAGGAACAGAACGTGGACGGTGCCAGTGCTAGCTAGCTAGAGCCCACCCAGACCTGGTTCGAAGGACACGATGGAGGTTGAGTGGGACGGCGTGGGCTGCATGTTCGATGATGATGTTTTGTCGTACCGCGCTGACCCGGACTATCGGTATGATATCCCACGACGCAGCTGAAGCTCATCTTCAAGCTCACGTGGCTAACAGTCACTAAACTAATTTTATTTTATGCAAATGCGGTGTGTAAAACTACTATGTAACAAACAAAACTGATCTTGACCGGTTGGCCCCACATCATCATCTACAGGATCTATCTAGATCCACATGTGTCCATCGTCATCGATATCAATGCGACCCGAAAAGGCGGCCGGAGGAGGACCAACGGCTGGTGTTTCGTCCTCGCCCAAAAAGTTTTCGAAGGTGACTTGTTCGAGTTCTTCTTGAAGTGGATCTTCGTGAGGCCGGGGAGCAATGTTACTGTCGTTTCGACGAGAAGTACGCGCACTCTTGCCCCACACCTCTTCGACATCGCCATCATCATCGGGTTGATCGGAATACTCCGTCTGAATGTTTTGAATCCATTCTCGGAGCCGTTCGTTGCGGCTGCTGTTCTTTTGCTGACGACGATAGACAAATGCGACGGCGAGTGCCACCACCGATACGACGACCAAAATGATTCCGGCCTTCAAATTGCGCTTTTCTGTGCTCGTGTCGGAGGACGCGCTACTGTTGTTGGGTTCGGCAACAATCATTGCTGGAGGTTCGTCTTTGGGAGCGCTGGTCGACTCGACGACTTGATTGCTCTCTTCCATAGGGGCGGTTTCCTCCGCTGGAGCGCTGGTGCTCGAGGTGCTGCTGTTGGGTTCGGTAATTGCTGGAGGTTCCTCTCCGTCTTTGGGAGCGCTGGTCGAGTCGACGACTGGATTGCTCTCGGTGGGTACAGCAGTGAGATCAACGGTAAGTACAGTTGTTGTAGCAGTTACCTCCGATGGAGCGCTGGTGCTCGATTCTACCACTGGAGTGTTCTCAGTAGCTGTAGGCGTGGTTGTGGTCATCGAGGAGTCAGTATTGTTGGCTGCTGGTGTCGTCTGCTCAGTCAAGGCAGCATCCGTCGGTGCGGTGGGAATGACAACGTGGTTGGGGTCACACAATTGCTTATCGAAATCACCCGTGTTGATATCCATGACTTTTTGGTCGTCCAAGGCAGGTGTTCCATCGCATTGGAGCGTCCACATGCAGGTTTGTACGTCTTGACAATTTCCGCAAATGGGACATGCCAGTGGCGTTCCAATTTCGTGGGTATTGAGACACGCAGGAAAGGCATTGCAGTAGCTAGTGAGAAAGTCTTTGGTGGTCCATTCTCGTTCCACGACATGGTTGGATTTGATGGAAACATCATTGATTTCGACACGGGGCATGAGCATCATGGTTTCCGTTGATTGTTCTTGTTTGTGCCAGAGTTGCTCAAAGTGATATAGATTTCGCTCGAGGGGATCATGAAATTGGTCTAACGTCCAATCGGGTTCCATGCAATCCAACAACTCTTCATCCTCCTCGACTGGAATTCTCAGTACTGTGGTCATGATGTTCTTGCTGCATTGAGCCACTAACTCGCCACTGGCAACATCACCACACTGGTTGGCTTCGAATTCCTCCAAATAGCGGACAAACTTGTTGCCTCCAGTCCGCTTGGATTTCTTTAGATGCTCCGCCAAACAGAGGCGTCGTGTGACTTCTTGCACCACATAGCTGCCATGGTACTGATCCGTGTTGTCGGCACAATAGCGACCGGCATGGGTACAATGGCGTTGGCAATGATGCGTCAAGACCGGCTTTTCAATTCCCTGTTCGAGTTGTCGACACCCGTAGTCCATGCCCGTCTCGAGGTAGTAGGCTACTTGGAGTTGCGGCCACACACCTTCCATGCGCTTTAGGACGCCTTTCAACTCGGGCCAGACGCGCAAGGTCGTATTCACGGGCTCGGGGTACAATTGGTAGATCTTAATCGACGGGAGATTGGCAGACAGACGATCGTATTGCTCATCCAGACGATCTCGCACCGCAGACGGATAATTCACCCAAGTGGAATCATCTTCCGTCGCTTCCCACACAGATCCATGGGCAAGCGTCGTGTCGTCCTGAACTTGTGGTTGAACCTGAGGTTGAGTCTGACGGTGCGTCGGATCAATCTGATCTTTACTCCAATAATCCTCAGCCTGAGCCGCACTCCAATTCACGCAAGTAGACGCCAACAACAACACTAGAACAGCCTTCATCATGGTCGCTATCTTCTGGTGTCTTTACAGCAAAAATCGTTCTTCTTCCTTGCTCTTTTGGGAAAAGAATAAAAATGAAACCCCATCACCAACGTCGTCTCTCACGTGATCGTTCTGGGATAACTCCAATAACATGCGCCCGCATTCACGGCATGTGCCTTGGCTGCAGATTAACGGTTCCATAGCTGTTCCATGTGCCCTCATTATCAAAGGTTCACCCATTTGGCGCGTGTGATACCGCCAAATCCATTCGTGCTGAAGAAGTGTTGTAGGATACCCTTTGGAACAAGGAAGAAAGCTCGATGGACAACCTCGACCAAAGATATTGTTTGCACGAATCAGTGTCACCTGGGTTCAGGAAGCATCGCATGCATGCATGTCACCAACAATCAAAGCTTCAGCGAGGATCAGGATAGCTTGCATTCGTCACCAACGATCAAACCTTGCACGAGGATCCGAGTTTACAACATTGCAAGCATTAGCTAGCTAGATGACCTACCGGTACCGGTACAAAAGATCAGCAAAGAATGCCGAGGACGGCGGTAATTGATTCCTTCTACAAATTCAGTTCGTTCTACGGTTGTATGGAAGTCGCCTCCTAATATTATTAAGAAGAGCAAGCCCAAATTGATGCCTGTTTGGATTTCTGCAATGCATGCATGTGTGCGCCCTGATTGTGCAAAGCCCTGTGCAACATCCAAGCAGCTGAGCAAGCACCAGGACACAGCTCATAAGAAGAAGAGAAAGGCCACCAAAATGCTGCGGAAAGGCTCTTTGACTTTTGCATCAGACTTATTTTGTATTGCTAGAAACTTAGCTCCATGTCAGGAACGACCATACCACGATGACAGCACCGCTTCCCGTCTGCTCAGCGAAGTTAAGCATCGTCGGGCCAGGTTAGTACTACGGTGGGGGACCACGTTGGAATCCCTGGTGTTGTTCTTTTGTTGCTTTAGCTTTGGCTTTTTTTTTTTTGTTAGGTTGCCAGTCCTCTCGGCGACCCACACCATGCTCATGGCAAGGGCCATCATTCGACGGACCCTATCTCGGTTGGATTAGCTGTTGGATTCGTGTACAGAACCCACGAATGCGATGCCAATGGCGGTCACACGGTTCGGTCTTGGTGGGAAATATTGATCATCACCCCCACCCCCTCCTTTGCATCCCAAACTATCTGCCATTTGTTTCAACATCAAAGGGTCAGAAAGTGGTGCGCAACATGAAGGTAGTAGTCTAGGTGTGCCTTCTGCGGAACGAGCATATGGGACCAGCAGCGCTCGACCCTTCCATTTAAGTTTTAGCAAGAAGTCACTCTGGATCATCCACTCGGATGCTATTATGTGTATTGAGTTGCAACCAAACTGACCAAAGAAAATGGACATGATTTAATAGTGCCAAGATCCTTTCTCCACTGGCCCCAGCCAAAGATATTGTTTGCACGAATCACTGTCATAAGGGCCTGAGAATGGGAAGTTCAAAGCCCGAGCTCGAACCGGCCCCATACATTGCAAGCGTTGGACTACCTAAACATGAACATTCTTCGGCAAAGAATGCCGACATGTAATAGCCAGTTGTTTCTACGGTTACGGGCGGACGCCGCCTCCTAGGCTGTAGCGATTGCACTTTCTTGCCTCCTGAGCATCTCATCGTCCACCAATTCCTTGGCCCAGCCTGGTTCGTAAGTGCCATGGAGACCGAGCCAACGCTCAAAAAGAGACAAATGTTTCTCGTCGTTGAGTTTCCCCCTGTAGGCTCCCAGGCGGCCTTCCAGAAAGAGTTCCAGCTGTGCATCGTGCTCCGCCAACGAGATGTGGGTCAGATCCACGCAGAACAAAAGCGTAAAAAAGATCCCGGCGATGCTGACGGTACTGTAGATCCAAAAGATCTGCACCGTTGGTACGTGAGAAAAGGCAAGGGTTCCGGCCAATGCACCACACTTCCCCATAAAGGCGGACAATCCATGACATGTGCCTCGAAGCTCTGTAGGAAAAGTTTCGGCGGCCATGATGTGGATCGCGTTGCCCCCAAACTGACCAAAGAAACTGGACATGATAAACAGTGCCAATAGCGTTTCTCCACTGGCCGATTCAAAGAGGTGGGCAGTGATGCCAAACAGAATAGCACACAGTGTAAAGGAGAACATTTGCAGGCGCTTGCGCCCAATCCAAGGAATGTCAATAACTTCAGGAGCGACGAAGCGATGAAGCGAAATTCATGACGGAACCCCGAAAAAAGTTAGAGCCGGACCCAATCGCAAAAAGCAGGTGCATGAGTGAATACAATCTTTCTACACACTTACCAGCTGCCGCAGCATAGTATCCAACCAAAGCAACCAGGTTGTTGACAAGGAGCCATCTGCACAGGACACGGAGTTTTTCAAGTGTCAGAAGTTTCTGGAACTCATGTGATTCCCTTAATGAGCCACGTCTCAAGAACTTACCCGTTGACGACAATCAGATCACCGTTGGGGGAGATTTGATCAAAAATGGGCCCTGAGAAGAGTTTGAGCCCATAAAAAGCTACATCATAGACCTACCGGTACGGTACAGTGCAAGCATGGGTGAGAATCCAGTAGTAAAGACTAAACCAACAATCAGCCCGTAATCACCGACAACACGTACTATCCAAGCGCCACCAGTTCCCAACAAGCGTGGAGCATAGAACCAAAGGATCTTCAACGTTCCGACCTTCTGCCTCTTGTCTTGCATTTCATCGAGGCGGCGCTGCTTGCGTGATTGCATCCTTTCGTGTCCAACACCCTCCTCGAGCACCAGGGTACGATAGAGGAGCACCATGACAACAAATATCCCTCCGATGAAGTAAAAGGAGCGCCAGACAGCATTCAAAGCGCGAGGATCGGTCCCCATAGAGTTTACTCCAGGTTGGAAACAATCGATGTAAGTTTGATCGGCAAAGTATAGGAGGATGATCAAAAAGACGGATCCGGCCACGGCGCCAATTCCTTGCATGGAGAAGACGATGGAAATGGTCTCACCGCGTCTGGCTGTGCGGGCATGATCATGGAGTACGCGGCGATGATGACGATCCTCATCATCCAAGAGTGCATCTTCCAGCTCTTCGGAATGTTCTGATGCAGCGTTGCTAGCAGCCAATGGATACTCTCCTCCAACTCCAAGACCGAAGAGACCGAAGAACATGGCCCAGAGCAGAAAGATTTGGATGTGGTTGGTGTCGTCGTAGAAAGTCATCATAGTTAAGCCAATGCACATGACGTAAGAAACCACGACACCTGCCTTGGCGCGCCCAATGATGTCAGCAACGAATGCAAACGTAAGCATCCCCAACATGATTCTACAAATGGAGCATTGGATGAAATCAACATGAGCTTGCTGCTCTGACGAAGCCACAGTGCACTTGTACATGCTGAGTGAGCTTACCCCGCAAACTCAGCATAGGAAATCGCACCTAGGACGCTTTCATTGCACTGGACTTCGTGTTGGAACTGGCCCTCGGCGGTGCAATAGTCGATATTCACCTTATCGATGCTGCAGGTGCCATTTACGTCCAAAGGGTTGTCCTTGAACAAGCCACAGCATTCTATCAATTCAGGACAGTGCTGTGCTTTATCAGCCATCCAACATTCGGGGTATTGATCACGCCAAATCGTCTTGATCTGCCCGGTGGTGATGATGATGTAGGCCTATTGTTAAACACCAAGATACCAGTGAAGGGGAGAGGCCGGTCAGCGACTTTCTTAAACTAACAGATACGTGTACGATTCGTGTCGTATCTTTGTATCAGTTGAGCAAACCAACTTACCTCGACAAACATGCCAATGCCAGCCAGGAGCAACGTTCCAAACCACGTGACAGTGGCCTTGTAGCTGCTCCTGTCGAATCGGTCTGGTAGCTCTTTCAAGTCATGATTGGCAATATCGTGGTGAATGCCCTCCGCGAGCAGCACGGATTTGACCAAGGAATTGTTACTTCGTGAAGTCGTTTCATATACTTCTTTGGCTTCCTGCGGGACCGTGGTTGCATGTCTTTCGACATCAGTGAGTGTTTCTAGTGTAGTAGGGCAAGGTTCCATAATCGTGTACTTGGCTTTTTGTGTGTAGTTGTTCTTGTTACTTCGTTCGTATTGAATTGTGAGGAAAGATCCAGGTGGTAGTTGCAGCTGACTTCGACTCCCGCGACTCGTCACTCTCCTCCCTCTCGATGGAGCTCTCGACGGACAACCAACCAGCACGGCTATGCATACCGGTACAGCCAGGAAGAGAAGGCTTGCCGACACATCCCACATTTCATAAGTACCGGTACCAAAAACCTGGTCCTCGCTGGGTTCCGTAGATCATCTACCTACTCCTATTTAGAAACCCCCGTTTATGTCATGGCCGGCACCACCACAATAGCCCAAGCACTGATGATTCCCATTGGGGATGATATGAAAAGTCAGGCAACCCAAAAGTTACTGCAGATATGCATAGAGTAAAGCCTGTGTTGGCGTTTGGTAGCAAACTTGTGAGTAATAGCGCATGAAGAAAAATAAATGCTTCACAGCCACGAAGGATCATCAAGCGCGCTGGGTGAATTGAGTCACACATATATTTTTGGGGCCCGTACGTCCGTACCAGTACAGAGAGAAGTGGCCACAATCCAGTCACTCTTTGCCAAAATCTTATGACATCAACAAGCTACGTACCGAGTACTTGCTATGCGACGGTACAGTTTTTCGGCAGCCACAGCCACAGACGAGCTCATCGCACGACTTTGTTGGTTTATCGAAGGCTGGCCATCCATGAAGAATGCTTTTGTATTGTTCCGAGAACATCTTTCCTCCTAGAGCCAGCGGCTAGAGGCCACAACCTCTCCTTGTCCTCTTGTCCTGGTGGATCACTGATCAGAATCAATCAGCAATCGTAACAAGACGCCCCGGGAGTACCGAATGGTTGTTACACACCAGAGCAGGGCAACAACTCAGCAAGCCAGCAGATGTTTGATGGTATTCCGAGGCGTTTTTAAAAGCCCCAGCAACTTGGTGTCGACCAGTTCAAGTCCTTGTGGATATTAGCCTGCCATTATAAAACGAGCAAGGCTGCAATTAGTAATTGTTCGGTTTCTAGCTAGAGTACGTCACAACCTTGGGAACGGTGCATATGAATGGGCGTGTCTGGTCCACCGGAACCAGCGTGGGTGGTTATGCCGCATACATACCAGTCATACTCGAACATCGCGGAGCAATTGCTCAGCAACCTAGACAATGCGCATGAACCCAACAACGTGACGCGTTGCAGCGGACCTCCACAGGCCCCCCTGGACCCTAGATCCAGTAGGCGTAGGTTTCTCGTCTCCAAACAGGAAGCACTTCTGCTTGGACGTCTTTGAGCTCTTCCATATATGGTTGATCAGGATCGACAATCTTTTTCTCGTCCCCTTTCCTTTTAATGACTGGTTTCAGCTTTCGAGATAAATCATTCTGGTTCATTTTCAACTCCCACAAGAATGCTTTGGAGAGTTTTGGGCCCTTCGGTTTTTTAACTGCACGCTTTGTGGCTGTTCGTTCTTCCTCCTGATCTCGTTGCTCGACGGACGTTGTCTTTGCTCGTACATTGGTCGCCTTCACACCACGAGGACTATTGACGGGAAAATGAGGGCGTGAAGTGCTTCCTGGAGTCGCGGCAGGTCCCTGGCGCAATGAGTCACTACTTGCTGGCGCAGACAAGAGCTGCATCCGTTCTTCTTGCGCTGCCAGTTCTGCCTTGTCTCTTGGCGACAGGAACTGAGGAGGGGGCGCACCAATCCCCACTTCATGAGCTGCCACTGCAAAGCTTTTCTTAGGTTTCTTGGGTACCACGACCTCCACTATCTCCACGACTTCCTCGTACTCGCTGCCGCTACCATCGTCGTCGTAGTATTCGATCTGTTCAATGGTGTTGTCAGGGAGGGGGCGTGAATTCCATGATTGGGCCGGTGTGGATTGAGCGGGGGTTTTGTAGCTTGTCGTTGTTGCTACTGATGGTTGGGCACTATTTGGCAGCGGCGCTCGAGCAGGTATTCCATCCGAAGACACAGTGGACGATGCAGGTGCTTTCGTGGTATTGTTAACAGCTGTGGGTGCCGCAGGGGGCTTCTTTGGGGCAGCGGTTTGCACAGGGATGCCGAGGGAAGGCTTGTGAGCCACTGTAGTTGACGCAGGCAGTTTGGCGGTACTGGCTGTGTGGGTTTCGACCTTTTGGGGGGCTGGGGCTGGCTGACCAAGAGAAGGCTTGGGAGCAACAGCGGACGAAGCAGGTGGTTTGGGTGGACTGTTACCAACTGGCTGGTTTGTAGCAGCAGGGGTTTTCTTTTTGGCGGGTGTGGGAGTTGGCTTACCAACAGAAGGTTTGGGAGCCACAGTGGACGAAGCAGGTGGTTTGGTTGAACTGTTACCAACAATTTGTGGTGGTGCAGCAGAGGGTTTCTTTGGGGCTGGTGCAGGAGCAGGCTGCCCACGAGAAGGCTCAGGGGTCGCAGTAGACAACATCTTTGGGGCTGGGGCTGGTTGACCAAGGGAAGGGGTGGGTGCCACAGTGGATGGAGCTAGTGGTTTGGTAGGTCTGGCTGTTTGGGTGGGGGCTGGCTTGCCAAGGGAAGGCTTGGGAGCCACAGTTGATGAAGCAGGTGGTTTGGTGGAACTGTTACCAACTGTTTGTGGTGGTACAGCTGGGGGTTTCTTTGGGGCTGATGCGGGAGCAGGCTGGCCAAGAGAAGGCCTGGGGGTTGCAGTGGACGAAACAGATGGTTTGGTGGAACTGTTAGCCAAGCTGTTGTTGTACAGCGGGGGTTTCTTTGGGGCTGGGGCTGCCTGGCCAATGGAAGGCTTGCGTGCCACCGTGGGTGGAGTAGTTGGTTTGGTAGTACTGGCTGTTTGGGTAGGGGCTGGCTTACCAAGGGAAAGCTTGGGAGCCCCAGTTGATGATGCGGGTGGCTTGGTGGAACTGTTACCAACTGTTTGTGGTGGTACTGCAGGGGGTTTCTTTGGAGCTGGTGCGGGAGCAGGCTGGTCAAGAGAAGGCCTAGGAGTCGCAGTGGACGAAACAGGTGGTTTGGTGGAACTACCAGCTGCTTGTTGTAGCGCAACAGGGGCTTTCATTTGGGCTGGGGCTGCCTGACCAAGGGAAGGCTTGGGTGCCACTGGATGGAGAGTGTTTGTAGTACTGGTGTTTGTGTAGGGGCTGGTTTCCCAAGGGAGGGTTGGGGCATTGGACGAAACAGGTGGTTTGGTAGCACTGTTACCAACTGTTTGCGGTGGTGCAGCAGGTGGTTTCTTCGGGGCTGTGGCTTGCTGACCAAGGGAAGGCTTTGGTTCCATGCTGGAGGGAGCAGGTGTTTTTGTAATACTGGATGATTTTGCTGGGGCTGGAAGGGAGGGTTTGGGAGCCACAGTGGATGAAGCAGGTGGTTTAACGGAATTGTTACCAACTGTTTGTTGTGGTGCAGGAGGGGGTTGCTTTGGGACTGGGGAAAGCCGACCAAGGGAAGGCTTGGGTGTCACAGTGGAGGGAGAAGGCTGTCTGGCGGTACCAGCGGTTTGGGGTGCAGCTTTCTTTGGGACTGGGGTTTGTGCGGGTCGGCCAAGGGAAGGAGTAGGAGACGCAGCCACCAAAACAGGGGATTTGGTGGCATTTCTGTTGGCCGCGGCTGTTTTGGTACTGCTAGCAGCAGAAGGAGCTGCCGTTTTGGTCGCGGCGGGTTGTGCTGCTCTTGCACAAGTTTGGCTCGTGCTAGCTGGGGACGGACCAGCCCCAGAAATCGGTGTGGATTCGGCGCGAGAGACGGTGTTCTGCGTGGCGGGTTGTTTAGCAATCTCGGGTTTCGTTGGTAGACGCACCGAGGCAGCGGGTGCTCCTTGGCTGTTTGGTTGCCTGACTGCTGTGGTCGCGACTGCGGTTGTGACAACACTGCTGTGGTTCGGCGCCGACAACGCAGCCTTCGTCGGGGCCCCAGACGCAGACACTTTGTTGGATTTTGGTGCTGTGGCAGGAGACGAGGATGTCGCAGGAGATGACGCATTCGGAGAGACGGCCTTCGGGGCTGGCACTGTTGTGCTTGCCGTTGTTGGTTTTGGCGTGGCTGCAGGGGCTGACGGAGTTCCTCTTACGGACGCAATGGCAGGCACTTTGTTGCCTTCTGTTGCAGCCGAAGACACACGTTTGGGGGCCTTGGGGGCCTGATCAGTGGATGGTCTTGGCGCGGATACAGGAACCGCTCGCGCAGTTGCGGACGGCATCTTCGCCGGTGGCAAAGTCGAAGGCGGGGTTGCCGCCGACGAAGCTTGCCCCGCTCCAGATGATTTGGGTTCGGCAGTCGTTGATGCTGCCTGTACTTTGGGGGAAGGCTCAGGCGTCCCGTTTGTGGCATTGCGTATTGTTATAGTCGGTGATGGTGCCGCTGTCAACGGCGGCAATGAATCAGTCGATGCTTTTGTAGCTGGTATTGCCGCTGCTGATGCCGTTGTTGTTGTTGTTGAAGTGGCGTCTGCAGTTGGTTGTTTGCCAGTCTCCGTATTATTACTGTTTTCCTCGGGATTGGTAGAAGATCGACGAAGGCGGGGTTGTACGGGAGATTGCTGCTGTTTGGCAAGGTCGGTGGACGTTCTGGATCGGGTAGGCTTGACCGGTTTCTTAATGCCGCCGTCTGATGTCTCCAGAATGGGCAAGTTGGCAGCACCAATACTCCGATTCGAGGATCTTCGTTTGCGGGGCGACCGCGGTGAATTGATGGGAAACCGACTTTTTCGACTCGACGACGACAGGGACTTTTCCGAGGCATCCGTCATTTTATTTGTCGTGTTAGTTCGACGTGCCGAGGACGAAACGGATTTTTCGGACGCGTCCATCGCGCGTCGTCGTCGGCAGGAAGACGAAATGGATCGTTCCGACCAATCCATCATGGCTCCTCCTCCATCCTTATTATTATTCTTGTTGACTCGTTGTCGCAATTCGTCCTTGACTTTTTTGTTGGCCATGATATTTTTGACTTTTAACGCGGGACGTGTTTTGGAATGGGATTTCCAGTCAAAGACTGGATTCTTTACTTTCTCTGGTTTTGGAGAACGGTCACTGGATCGACTGGATGTGGAATCGGTGTCATCGAGAACGGAAACGTCACTTCCATCCATATCAATGGATAGATCGTCGTAGATATCAATAGAAAAGACCGAGAGTGTCTCATCGTCGTCGTCAATGCTCATGTCGTCGTCCACATTCTTCTTCTTGTCCTTCTTTTTCGACTTCTTTTTGGACTTTTTCTTCTTTTCCTTTTTCTTGTCCTTCTTTTTCTTTTTGGAGGACTTGTGTTCCTTTCGGGTGTGTTTGGAGGACGATTTTTCCTTTTTGTGATTATGGGACTTGCCATTATTATTTTCTGGTTGTTCGTCCCCAAAAAAGAGGGCACAAAAGTCGGCAAATGCGAGTGGATTGTCATTTGAGTGGTGTGCATCGCTAGAATTATCCGGCGACGACAGAACGGCATCAATAATACGTTGTGTGGTTTCATCTTGATGTTCACAGAGTTTGTTGATATTGTCTTTGGAAATGAATCCCTTTCCTTCGGCATCAAACATGGCAAACGCTTTGCGCAATGCTTCCCCCGAAAATGTTTCCAATCGTCGTTTTGCTTCTTCTTCTGTAGTATGCTGATGATGGGAACAAATGGCAGCACCGACCATGAATTCGGAATAGTCCATGACAACGTGGTTGTTGGATGGACTACTGGAATTGCCATGACTGCTGCTACTGTGATGAGAAGAAGAACCAAATACTTTGGCGTATCCTTCTTGTGCTTGACTGTGAGAAACAGGTTGTTGCTGTTCCTGTTGTTGCAAAAGCAATTGTGTGTAGACTTGATAGAGTTGTTCTCGCTCTTGTGGCGTCAATAGTTGGGAGAGTACCAGCGTAAATGCCGCTTGTTTCAGTTTGGGCAGAGTCCGGAATTCTTGTGCCTTTTTCAAGGCAGATGCTTGCATGCGTTGTTCCAATTGTTTCCACGTCGTCGTCGTTGATTTGTGGTTGTGTTGTTGTTGTTTTTGTTGTTGTTTGGTAGTACTAGTATCCCACAATTTCCCCTTTTGTTGCAATTCCTTGACAAATGTCTCGGCTTGTCCCACTCCCCAATCGACCGTAAAGCATTTTTTGAGTTGTTTTTCTTGTTGAATAATGGCTTCGACTTCGGTCGTAGAAATGGAGCGTTGATCTAGCTCCTCCTCTTCGTCTGGTACGGCTAGTGGAGTTCCTGCGGAAAAAGATCGTCGTACCAATTTGATTTTGGTCTTTATATTTCGTTGTTGTGTGGGTAGTAGTGGTGACTGTTGTTGTTGTGACTGCTGCTGCTGAGTAGGTTGTAGTTGGGGTGGTAAGGGTAAATGACTGGGTGTATCGGTATCGGAATCAAAATAAGACTCTCTCCCCATGACAGCTCCTTCGCTGTCCATAGAGTCTATTGTATGTGTGGAATTGGTGGAGTGATTGGAGACATTGAGCATTCGGTTGTTTGGATTTCTCTTGTTGTTGTTGTTGTTGTGTTTGTGTTTGTGGAACATGGAGCCTCTTCTCTTGTTGGCAGCATACGTCTTCATGTTCAAATTCTTCAAGTCTTCCGTGGATGTCGTGTGGGTCATCTTATTATTGGACTTGTAGTACAGACCACTCCTGCTAGTACTAGTAGTAGTGGTAGCAGTATGAGCAGGCTTGGACTGCTGCTGCTGCAGTTTGAACAATTGCTGCTGTCGAGTGAGTTGTTGTCTTACAACCGAGGGATCCATGGACTTGGTTCTCCGTATGGTTCGTTTACCAGTACTATCAGTACTACTGCTGTGATGACTAGCTGGAGCGGCCTTGCTGAGTTGAGTGGCCAATTGTTCCATTTGTTCTTCATTCTCCAGAGCCTCCAGCATGGCATCCGTGATATCCGGTTGATCCAGCTGTGATTGACGCCGTCGTTGTTGCGCCTTCAAGTCTTCCAATTCATCCGTGCTAGGTTCCCACCATTTCTTCCCACTGCCAATACTGGAACCCAACGATAGTTGCGAGGTAGAAGCATGCAGCATGCTACTTCCCGTAGAAGGAGATCGAGATCGAACGCCTCCTTTGCTCTTGCTCATTCTTTACTAGTATCTGTATTAATACTCTCAGCTTAATAAAAGTACTATAGTTGGTTTGTCTTTGTTTGTGTGGTTAGACGAGGGATAGTTCTAGAGTGCTGTTTCAGACCCTCTCTCCTTTGAACAAGTCCATTCAAGGGAAAGAATGTTTCAGGTTTTGCGTTTCAAGTCGGTGCTGTAACTTTTGGCTTCCGCGTGTATTATCTTGGTGGTCGCTTGGTTTTGTCTTGTAGGCTACTGTATTTGAAAAGGACTATTGAGACCTTCCCCCCATTTTCGTCCACTGACAAGATGCATAGGAACCAAAGGTGGTCAAAGAGTTAAAGACATTGAAAAAGAAATAACATGTGCTTGCTTTTGTAATGACTCTGAATGACCGGTACCTGGTACCACTCCAGATGAAGTACGCAAAAGTGTCCGCTACCTTGCCGCTGCTGCCACCAAACCGCCTCCCTCTACCCTTATTGGCCATGCTTCATCGTTTACGCTCATACCCGCACGGCACAATACTCGTGTCCCCCCCCAAAAAAAAAATGATCTGGAAGAAGTCCAAATCAGAAACTTCCAATTGCTACTGTGCATCCCTGGCTGCCTGCTTTGTAACTTGCTTACTTGAAGGAAGGAACTCAAAGGTTTTCGTATCAAGAGCCCATCGTATCTTATTAGCCTACGAGTACCGGTACCATAAAGATACCATCAAGCGAAGAGGATACCACGTAGAAGTTTCAAAGGAAACTCGTCCACTGCTACAGTACGAGTCAGCTACGGCGTCCAAAAGCTAAACTGGGACTGAAGTGTGAACTGGGACTTGGGGCGGTAGGCAAAGAGTTAAAGATCGTGAAAAGGAAATAACATGGGCATTGAAGGTTTGGGCCCGTCTGTCCGTACGTGCCAATTGCCAGAATAGGCACGTTTGGTAAAACCAGAGCTGCTCGAGATCTCACAATTATTTGTAATCTCTCATCTCTATCAACAATTAATTAAAAAACAACGGAGCCATGCCCACTGCATGTCCCATTTGCTTGCAAGAAAGCAAGGACGATGAGGTTGCTTCTTTGGACGCAACGTCGTGCTCTCACAGCTTTTGCAAGCCCTGCCTCGCCGGTTGGGTGCAGCATTGCGAATCAAAGACCCCACAGGTGTATCCTGGTTGTCCAACCTGCCGGTTGCCTATCGATACATGGGACATTGTCCAGCTCTTGGGGCGCCCCTTCCAAGAACGCCAACCAATGGAAGCAGCAACAGCACAAGAAGATATCCAGGAGGACCCAGACGAAGAACTGGATGGTTGGTTTACGGTTCCCCGTCACGACCCCAACGAAGAACCGGACGAATTCTTTCAAACCTGGTTGGAAGAAAATGGGGCTGTGAAATGCCCCACCCGCCAGTGTGGCATTTGGATCATCAAACCCGAAGGGTGCGACCGTGTGTATTGCACTTGGTGTAAGAGACGTTTTTGCTTTGTCTGCGCCCAGCAGGGGGTGCCTTGTGCTGGCCATTATGATGACGAGTATCCTCCGAATCAGTGTTGGTATTGTGGTGCGTACGGTTACAAGTACGATACGTACTACCGGAAGAGGAATGGCACATACTACCCGTACTGCCCTTGTCAGAGCCCAGGTTTTTATGAAACCACAGAGCTCATCGAATCAATCGCGGATGGGCTGAAGAGTAGCCGTGGTGGCAAGAAGCGTTTGTTGTGGAAAGGCAATTCCCGGACTGGCAAATGCACCAAGACACGCCGGGGTGATATCAGCGTGAAACGAAGCGACTTGGCATCCTCCTCCAAGACAAGGACGCAATCGGAAGGGGACAAACGCAAAAAGCGCAGCACAGGCAAAAAAGCCAACCGTGCCGGCAAGGCGCAGGGCATTGCCCTCACTGCTCCTTGATTCAACCATCACAGCCATCAATGATGGGCTTTTGCACGTTGCTCAAGCACGGGGATGGTTTGTAGTATCTAATCAAACTCAAACAATCATAGAGATGTTTATAATTTTGCCTGTCTTCATGTCATTGTAGTATTACAGGACTCGTTTTTGGGAGCTGGTCTGCCTCCACTCATGACAACCATCGGATCGACCGGATGCCCCGTTGCATTATACTCAGAGCCAGCATTATGCGATATGCATCTTATTATTGACATACATTTAGTTTAATCACTATCCATTCTGAAGCGAAAGGTTCAGTCGGTTTCCCCGAACTTTGGACGATTTCGTGTGAGTAGAGTAGGCAGGCGGACGTTTATTCCGCTGGTTTCCTGGCTCCACTTTTCAGATGCTTTGTTTCCTCTTTTGGAGCTAGTAGTTTGTCGACTTTTGACCAAGTGCTTTTGTCGTTGGTTTCGAGGCAGTTCGGGAGGACGGCGTCTTTGCCGTTCTGTCGTTCCTCATTGCATTGACTGGCAACGTTCGGGTGCTGTTTCCCTTGGGGGGCCCTTGTTGTCGGTGCCCTCCCGTTTGTAGCCGACCTTGTCGTCGTAGGTCGAGGTTTGGAAGATGATCGATAATGATTATTATTGTAGGCCGAGCTAGAGTGTTCCGTAGTGGCGCACACACTGTCGGATGACTTGCACACACCCGGTGGATCTCTCTTATTGTTGGGTACATGGGGACGACGAGTCCTGCTCGGTGGTCGCGGCGGTGGAGGTGGCCTGGGTAGCGGTGGAGGCGGTCTCGTGGGTGGCGGTGGCTTATTATTGGGTGCCACTCCATTAGTGGAAATCTTGGTGGGAGCCTTTTCTTCTGCTTCTGCGGCTGGAGCATAGGTAATTGCTTTGGCAACGGTAGTTGTCGGTGGTTGTTCGGATTCTTCGGTCGGTTCCGAGTTTCCAACCGCTCCGTACGTCAAGGAGCTCATGGCATTCAACATGTGCTCTTCGTGATGCACAAACCCCCAGCCCAAAATTCGTATCATGGCCATGGAACAGACAATGACAAATCCAAAAATGGCAACATGGACGGGCTTTTCAATGTAGAATGGCAAGGTTGCGGCAAAGACAATCAGACCCAGTTTGAGCACGCCCACGAAAATCAGTGGCCAGTTGAGGGACCCCCTTTGGTTGTTGTTGTTGTTGCCTCCTCGAAACAAGAGTTGGCACGTTTCTCGGATGCCTCGATGTGTGACCAACATCATTTCCAAAACAACCAAAATGGCACAGAGTGAAATAGAGAACATCCATGCCACAGCATTGGCGGAAATGGGATCTCCGGCAAGTCGTCGTTGACCACCACTACCATCATCGTAGTTAGAACTAGCACCAGCACTACTAGTACTATCATACGACGACTTGTCTTCGTAGACGACATCTTTGAGCATGAGTTTGTAGGACACTCCAAAGGTGATGAGACTCATGGACAGTATTTGAATGAGAATGGAGTACAATGCCGCGGCCGTCATGCTGCGCCAGAGTGCATGTCCATCGGCATGACTGGGTTCGGACTCGTAATGAAGAATTTGTAGAATAATGACGGTAAGACATCCGAGTGCCATGATGATGTAGTATTCCTGGTGTTCGGTCGTTTCCACAATCAATAGAGACAGAATGCTCTCGCCAATCATCAACCTGATATTATTTTGAAGAGTGAGAAGGAATGAAGGTAGTGAAAACGACAAAAAGTGAGAGTGAGATTCATTCCATCGACTGCACCCAACCTTGTTTTGCTGTATCCTCCCATTTACAAAAAGTACGTACATGATCCACTCTCCATATCGATGAATCATGTAATCGATATTGTTGGGTACAAAGTATTCTCGAATATCGTGAATCTTTTTGTTGTGTGTTCCCTTTTGTAGGAGTGTGACGAGTAGCTCAAATACGTACACCGTCAAGCACAGGACCAAGGGTAGATCGGCCAGGGACCAATTGACCCCATCCGGTTTCTCCTTGTAGTCGTCGTAGCCGCCGGCCAAGAATCGGTAATTGTTATTGTTGTCATCACCATAGCCAGTTTCGGTTTGATTGTAAGAAGAGCTGGTAGTTTCATTGCCGTAAGAGGAGGTCGAAGGGGATGTCAGTGGTTCGTAACTGCCACCATTGGAGGAAGAGTAATCTTTTTCGGGCGGCGCATCAAAGAGTCCAATTCCAGCCACCACAGCAGCACCCAAATACGTGAGACTCATGGGCAATACTTGCGAAATGGTTTCCCGCAAGGTTTGATTTTGAATGGATTTTCGATCTCCATCTCCATACAAGAACAATTCGATATTGAGTCCCAACTGGAGCAATGACTCGCAAAAGAGGGAGAGTGTCAAACAAAAGGTCTCGGCACTGCGGGGATCACCCAACAATTTGAGTGGTTTGATGGAGAGAACGACAAAACTGACACAGAGAAATCGTGCCACCGCAATGAGCCGATGCGAGTAATCGACCAGTGTGTAGCGGGATGCGTACATGACATCGTTTTCCCATATTTTGTAGAGGGGTCCAAAAATGCCGACAAAATACACCACAGCGCGAGGCCACTGATCCGAGTCCATTCCCGTGGTGAGTTGGTATCCGAGATTGTAGGCCGCTGCGACAAAGATCAAATCAAAGAACAGATCGTGCCAATTGACATGGGGCAAGACTTGATCGTCATCCCAGAGTTGACGTTGTACGGGAGGACAGTACCACGGAAGAATCATGGAAGAGTGGTGGTGATCATGATGATCGTGATGCTTGTCTTTGGCAGTGTGGTGCGTGGTACTGCCCAAGGCCATACTAGCACTGTGATGTCCTGCTCCAGCAAATGTCTCGACGTCGTCATCTTGACTGTCCTGATCACCATCTTGACCATCGTGATGATGATGACTATCGAGATGATGATGATTGCTGTGCAAAAAGTTCTGCCAATCTTCGGAACTTTCGTGGTGTCTCTGGCCAAGGACTTCCAAGGCCACCATTGTTTCACGACGAACGTTGCGTCGTCGTCTTCCACCAGCACCAGCAGTACCACCAGCACCAGCACCAGCACCACCAGCAGGAAGAGGAGGAGGATTGTGATTTGAAAAGGCGACTCCAGAAGAACGACGACGAGGCTCTCCTTCTTCTAGTAGAGCATCTTCCTGAACCGAAAACAGACCCGATTGATGATGATGAGGATGAGCGGCTGCTTGACGGTGACGGGCTCGTAGATGCCGCTGAGACTTCATGAAGTCGCGAAAGTCATCTCCTCCTCCTCCTGATTGATGCGATTGATGGGAAGGCAGTTGCGCAAACTCTGAAAACCCAGGACGGGCACTTCGTCTTCGATTGCTCATGGTGCTGTACAGCAATAGCTCGTGTAGAAGTACGGTACGTCTGTTTGTATTGTGTGGAGAGAAAGCTGAGCTAGCTACCGTATTAGCCACCAGGAACCAGCAGCAGATTTTATGAAGGTTGTCTTCTACCAGCTAGGGTAAGAAACTTTGTCGATGGTTGGTTGTTGTTGTGGCTGTGCCGCGATGGGATGGTGCCGGTGGCCAAAAGATCCATTTGCGCTTCGCATTGAAAAAGCAGCTGTCGCGGCAGCAAGCAGCCTTGTAAAAAGCACGTGTAAGAAGAGCTCAGCAAGTCACGATGAAGCAACCGGTACGGGTCTCAAGGCATTAACCAAAAATAGAGACATTATATCTTCGTGTCGGCTGTGTGAAGGTACTATTAATAGTCTTAATAAGTACTTGTACCAGTAGTTGAGAAGATTTAAAGACTGAAGAACGAATGACGATTAATTCGAGTCCTTGATAATTAAAATCCTAATCAATTTTTGGAGCCATCCTAATCAATTTTTGGAGCGGCTCCAAAAATTGATTAGGATGGCTCCAAAAATTGATTAGGATTCTGATTTATCCACGACTCCAATCGAATCGCATTGCGTTGCGCTAGTACAGTTTTTTGTATCCGTACTAGAACTGAAGTGTATCCCACACCAAGATAATTAAGACGATGGGAGTTAGTTGGGTAAGACCAGCTCTGCCATGCCCAAGACTACTGGTCTGTCTGATGGAGCGAGTGAACGCCTGGCAGATACCAAACGATTACTTGGCTGCTGGTCAGGAGGATTAAAAAATTGAGATGGCCCTCTGTGCTTTGAGCAGGGGAAAGTTGCGCAGCACAATTGAGAGCTTCGTGGTGATCACCATAATGAGGAGGAGCCTGTGCTCTCATACCAGTACTGTATTGTACTGGTACCAGTGACGGTACGGGTAGACGTGCATGTTGCACTCGGCTTCTCGAGCCAGCAGCTTACTCTACCAATCAAACCTCCCATGGACACACAGGTACTGGTACCTGGTATAGGGGTGAGCACAATACAATACATAACGATTCTGGAAGAGGCTGCTTTATAAAATATGTAGGTGTAAGAGTACTGTCATTGCCACATTATAGATGGCGTTTGGACACCGGCTTGAAACCACGACACATTTCTCAAGTTGCCTTATTGTCGAGCGGCGCGATAGAGCCCCCCAGTATCAACGTTGGATTCCGCGACAGATAGTGGATCGCAAACCTCGTGGTGAGGCGATGACACGGAACCAGTCTTTGGTCGTGGCGTCTGGACCAAACAGGGGCGCCCTTCTGTTGTAGCAATTGAGGACTGTCAGGAACTTGATTTTGTCCAGCTTCCTCTGCGTTGTATCCTTGTCCGCCATATCAACGCAGTACCGAGTTAGGTGGCTCAAGGTATGGTGGTCCTCCTCCAAAAGTTCAAGGAATGGTTTGACTGCATATCCTGGAAGCAGCGGATCCCTGCCACTCTCACCGCTGCTGACGCAGAGATAAGTCAAAGATGTATTCGTTTTGAGTGCTTCTGTTAGTGGACGCAGACAAATCTTTGTTTGGACACTGATGCTCAGGTTTCGGATGGGGTTGTCGTTCAACAAAGTGGAAAGGTTCTCGAGATTGGTCTCGGACAATCCCACGCCACAAGGAACGTGGACCTCGCGGATGGAAGGGGGTAAACGGACCGCTTTGAGAAACACATCCAATGTATCTCGCGCAGTCGCTTGATGCAGCGTCATGCTCAACTCTCGTGTTGTGTTCAGATATGACATGGCATTCGTCAGGTTGGTAGCTGCCTCTTGTCGCCGTTCCTGCGGAATGTCATCGAAATTAAGTGAAACCGCCCTGATACGGGGTAGCAGCGACAAGATAAAAAGTGCCCAGCGATCCATATGAACTCCCATGAAAATGATCTTCGTTATGCTGGTAGCTCCTTTCAGAGCCTCTTTCAAAGACTACCAATCGGTGCTATTCTCGTCACTTTCATCCACAGAAAGCCGAAAGGGACAGGCGATGATAAGGGTTCTCGCTTCTCGCTTTGTTCGCCCTCAGGAATGGACCCAGCGTGGAAGCAACAATGGAAGGACGAACTCTCTGCTCATTTTGCATTGATACATGCAGAACCAAATGTACGTATTGTGTTGTGCCTGCCGCTAGATCTTCGGCATATTGAGTGGAGAGATCTAGCAGGACTCTGCTGCCACCGATGGCAATTTCCACGGCGCTTACACGACGCCTCGCAATCAGGGACGCCAACGAATCGCTGGCATCGCCCTCATCCGCCAGAGAATGATAAACATACACCATTTCTTCGAATGCCTGAGGTATTGTTCAAATGTTTGCTTCTAGCTAGCTCGCAAACTGGCAAGTGCGGGTACAATATCAGCAGCAAACCTTTTGTGGGTGCTTGGACCATCGCAGAGTTTGCATCCACGGTCGCAGCCGTATCGTGGCGTTTCGACCCGGCACGCGTCTGATTTCGGGAACCATCAAATCGAATGATGAATCGAATCGAATACTAGCTAGCTAGCTACCAGTAGAGTACATGTACTAGTAGCTCTCAACGGATGTAGGGCCCTTGTGAATTTTATTTGTATGATTGTCTGTTTGTCTGTCTGTTTGTGTGCCGTGTACGTGTCTAGGTAGAAAACGACACGAGGCAGCGCCCGATCAACGCATGGTTTTTGCTTTATACCCGATGTAGACCAACAAGAGGCAGTTCCGCAGCACATCGTTCAAAGTATATAGCCCGTACATCGCGGCTCTGCTGTGGCTTTGCCATATATACATATACCGTTAGTCACGACGCTGGCCTGCAGATCCAAAAAGAAATAAGAATCGTTGATCGGGACAAGCCTTTTTTAAAAACATGCCCTACTGTCAGTCCATTCAGCCACTCCAGCTAGACTAGTAGAGAACCTCTAGAGACTGGCAAGCCCGTACAGTAGCAGCACGCGACGTAGCAAACCGTGTTCAGAGCAATGTGCGTCTTGTTCATGACTCCCAATGAAAATCCAACAATGGCTCTTCGTGTTTTAGTAAACTCAACGTCATTTTGCATGTCACTTCAGACATGACGGACGCTCAAAGTAAGCTCAAAGACGCTGTCAAATACGGAATGAATACACGGTCACACTTGAGACGCAACATCGGCTCGTGTTTAAGTCAATCATGATAAAGGAATCATGACCAATGACATCAATTCATGACTGATCTTTGTCCTTGGTACTAAGATATTTGATATGCCCAGACTAAATTACACAGACTCCAACAGAGTCCAACCAGATGTATCTCTCTACTTCCAATCATTGTATTTTGGTATCTCAACCGATCTAGCTACCAATCTTCAGAATGAAAGGAGGGAAGACAACAACTTGGAAAATGGGAATCTTATCATGAAGGGAAAGGGGTAGATTTTGACACGTGGTTTCTTATGGTGACCAATCCTTGTGACGTGACTGTGACTCACAACTTGTGCACTGAATCTTGAATGAACGTTTGAAGTACGTTATCTACGTTCCATCGGGACCTGAACTTCCGTTTTAACCACGTCATGTTACCAAGTGATGTCATGGCGGCATGCTATCATACCTTCGTTTCTGCCATGGGGCAAGGGGGATCTGTTCGATGCGACGATGGCACCCACAAATGAAAGGCCCCAAGCCCATGACATAGGTTTATCATCCATTCTTCGATTGCACTTATGCTCATGATGAGCATGCAGCCAGGATTATCGATACCGGTACAGTAGAGAGCAAGCTTGAGTGATGGTCAAAGTTATCCTACCGGTATCGAGAAAGACCACTGGTACCGGTACCGGTAGAAGTACCAAAGGGACGAGCCGACTCCGAAAATTACAGAGACGAGACAAAGCCCCAAAGCTGATCATTTCTCGGCGTTGGATATGCATACCGGTATCAGCCATAGCCGTGGCAGTACTTCTGATGGGCTATCAACCTTTGGTGTTTCCAAATCTTATTGGTGGCACAAAAGATACTTTTCCCACGAACACAACGCTACCAATAATACCCAGAGGTGCGATTTCTGCAGGTACCACTCAATTGCCACCAACGTCAACATCACAGCCACCAGCCAACGACCGCCATGACACCATCGAACCTCCACAATCATCACGGGAAAAGGACAGCATACCCCCCGGAAACCCCCCAAAGTCTTATCAATCCGAGCAAGCCGCCAGGGAATTGCAGAAAATAGATCAACCTTGGCCGAACTGGTCACCCTGCAATCCTCTAGCAGCCTTTGAAGATCGCTGCCATCCCAAACCTGCAACCTGCCGGCATGTTCAAAATGCCACCAACAATCATGGGATTGGCAATGCCCTGGAAATCACCTATGTCAAAGTGGCATCCGAATCACTCCGACAAAAACCAGAC